>CAODLS012000053.1:0-13204 GCA_948243855.1 Flueggea neowawraea
TATTATGGCAACGAACTCCCAACAATTCAACACAAACGAATTCCTTAGCATGTTATGAGGTAACAACTCGAAGCTTTGATTACAGACTTATTGACAATATGACTTTTCTGCATAAAACTCTATCTGTAATGAATCAAATTTCCAATAATCATTGGCAACAAGCGTAGAAAACTCCTGTTTACATAATTTGTGGCATTCAAGGACACCCTATTGATTCGTGTCCCTCACTAAAAGATGATGATCTTTGGGCACAAGTTAATGTTGTCAATGATTTTGGTGGGCAATCACACAGGAAATATGATCCATATTCAAATTCATATAATCCCGGATGGAGAGACGACCCTAATTGAGGAATGGAAATAATACGCAAAACACTTCAGCTTTGTAGAATCCAGCTTCACATTGGCACCAACAAATGCCATAAACTGAGAGACTTCAGGGATTAGAGGCAATTGTGAGATCCTTGACACTTTTGACTCAACAATTTCAAGCTAAGACTGATGCCAATATTACAAAAATTAAGGATCAACTTAGGAAATTGGATACTTCAGTCAACAAATTGGAAAATCAGGGTAAATTGCCATTACACCCTATTGTAAGTTTGAGGCAAGAGGTCAATACAATTACCCTACGAAGTGGAAAGGACATACTTGGATCGGCCTTACAACATGGTCATGTTGTAGAGGTTGAAACGAAAAAAGAGGCTGATGAACCACGAGCAGTAGTTGTGACTCAAGAAAAACCTCATTTCCCTCATCGATTGGTGAAGAAAAAGAAAGTGAAGGATGACAAAGAGATCATGCGCACGTTTGAGAAGGCAGAGATCAATATCCCATTGTTGACAACAATCAAACAAGTTCCCAAGTATGCTCTCTTCCTCAAAGAATTATGCACTAACATGAATAAATTGAAAAGGAATGAGAGAATCACTATGGGAGAAATCGTCTCTGATGTTCTCTAAAAGATATTTCCTGTGAAGGAAAAAGACACAGGTATGTTTTTTATACCATGTAAGGTAAGCAATTATGGAATAAAAAAGGCTTTGTGTGATTTTGGTGCTTCAATTAATGTAAAGCTTGTATCTATTTTTCTACTTTAAATGTTGGTCCATTAAAGGAAAGTGGAGTGGTGCTAACCCTTGCTGACATGTCAAGTGTTTTTCTTAACAGTGTGTTAGAAGATGTGTTGGTACAGGTAAATGATTTGGTGTTCCCAGCTGACTTTTAGTTCTTGATATGCAAGGTGATGGAACACCATATTCAAAACTGTTATTGTTAGCTAAACCATTTTTAAAGATTGCATGAACAAAAATAAATATGCATAATGGTACTTTAACAATGGAGTTCGATGAAGCAATCATAAAATTCAATATTGATGATGCACGAGGAACGTTAATGATTTTCTTCCATTTATGCAATTGATGCAACTGAGCCACTAACCAAGAAGAAGGAACAATTTTGTTTTGGTGATCATTTGTAGGATGTTAGTACAATCATGGCGAAAAAGAATAACGAACTAAAAGAAGCCAACATTCTGAATGCTCTATGATATTGGCCATGCCGTAAGCACAAAAACGATAACAGAGGCTTCAAAGGTAAATATTCTTTACTTGATATAGTAAAGCATGAGCCCAAATATGTTAAGTTCCTAAAGGAATTTTGCACAAAGAAAAACAAAGAACAAAAAAAGAGTTTGAAATATGCTCTTGAAAACTCTTTTGCTATGATTTATAAGTAATTACCACTAGACAGGAAAGATCCATGTGCTAAGATTGATGTGTTGAATGACAAGATTACATCCAAGGTCAACAAAGAAGTGGTATGCATTAATATTGAGAAAGGATGAAGATTCAAGTTCGTCCAGCTAATAAGATGTTAAAGAAGCACTTCTTGGAAGGCAACCCAAGCTATTTTTATTTCAGTTGTGCTTGACTTTTATGATTTTTCAGTTTTGAAATTTAACCGCTTTTAGACTAATTCTTTGTGTGCCAAGAATTTCTTCTTTTGGTGGTTGTGTTTCAAGTAAACAATGTTGTCTAAGTATGCAGAGAGGCATTGTGCGAAATTTTTTTGAGGAGCTAGTGCATTTTGTCCAAAATGATGCCATTTCAAGAAACTAAAAGGTTCCTCTAATGGACATCCAAAATGATGGTATTTACTTGAAAGAGAAATAGGAGCTGAAACGACATAGTTTCAACAAGTGCAGCTACCCCCAGTCAAAATTGTGGCACTTGAACGAAGAGCTCAGATCGGTAAAAAAACGATGTCACATTAAATTATTTGATGGAGTGTCAAACCAACCAAAATAATGTTAACCTGTTAAGAAAAGAATTTTGAAGCACAGTGGTGAATAGGGTCGATCCACAGAGACTAGTGAAGACCTGTTTATTTGCCAAAAAACAAATAAAATAAACTTGCAAAGTTAAATGTGAAGCCGGGAATGTAAATCAAAGAAATCGAAAGTCACAGTAAAGAAAATAATAATAAAAATGCAGCAATAAAAATTATGAGGAAATCAATAATAATAAATGCCTAACTAAAGTATTTATCTGTTTAATCCAATTGGTTGATCACAGACACTAAAAATAAGTATCAAGTATTCGAATAGACATGGTTATAGTGAAGAGTGATGCACTCAATTAACCAATCTCTTCTTACTTAATCAATAATCCATGGATGTCATGCAGGCTACTTCCTTAGCCACTAGACAACCTCTAGGACACTCTGACAATGTTTAATCTATGAAAGTAGTAAGAACCAAAGAGACTCCTATCCTAGCCAGTGAAGTCGAAAACTCCATAAATCATTTAAACCAGATTATTCAGTTCCACAACATTGAATAATGTCCAACCACATACATTCAAGTTATTTGCTACCTAGATTAGGACTAATGTGACGCATTATCAATCCTAAATAACAATATATCATTCAATTAATTAATCAATGGGTCATTATCAATCAACCAAGATGAACAATAATAAAGGAACTAAGGTATAAAAAATGAATAAATACTCAAAAAACTTAATAACAATTAAAACAATAGTTTCACAATCTTAACGGGTTGAACTTTGAATGTATCTTAACTAGAAAGAGGTTTAGTTAAGCATGCTAAATGAAGAAAGCCCAAAATTAAGATAAATAATGTATGCACAACGTATGCGTGAATGATATATGGAGAAGAGAGAGAGACGCCAACTAAAAGAAGAAGTATTTATATGGCCTCTCTCTTAAACCTAATCCTAATTGAAATAATAATGACAAAATAATAATAATAATAATACTAATAATAATGTAATTATAATTGTCCTATCAGTAAAACTAGGTTAATAGCCTTCAAACACATCCAGAAGGCTAAACAATTGAGGCCCAACAATCCATCACAAGGCCCAATGCAAGAAAAGTCAACCCAGTCAATATGCCTTCTATGACATGGTCATGCTATAATGCAGTTATTACCAAAATGCATCCAAAACAATCATGAATTCTCATGTTTCACCAACATTCTACCTGAAACATCAAAGAATCAACAAGACATAAAAATACATGAATAACAATCATTTATAAAACAAAATAGATATAAAATGCAATGTAAAATATGCACGAAATGCAACCTATCAAATCTCCACATGCTTAAACGGTGTGCATTCTATATAACTTAAAACAATTAAGAACATTAAAATTCATCAACCCTTTTTACCCCCACTTAGTATAATACCTAAACTGATATGCATCAAAAATTCAAGAAAAAATACAACCATTGCCAAGACGGCCGACAATCTTAAAAAGATCATCTCCACACTAGTAATGCCAAAAAAAAAAGATAGTCAAATTTACACCCTCACAAGTTACATTCTATCTCTCAAAGTGTTTAGGTGTAAGTGTTTACGCTCAAATCAATTCATAGCAAGGTTTTCCAAGATTTGGTACAAAGTCAAATCGTAACCACTTAGAAAATTCAAAGCACAAATACAGATTAAAAAGGACTTTACCAAGGCTTGTAACATGGCTAAAAACAAGGATTTAGTAAGTTGAGGGAACATATAAAACCAAGTAATACTTGCCACTAACATTAACATACCAAGTTAATGCAAACCAAAATAATCACATGTCTATGCTTCACAAAACAAGGCTGCCCAAACACATTCACTTTTTGTTTTACGTTGCTTTACTTCATCATTTTTCTTGTATTTCTTTTTTTTTTCATATTCTGTTTTTCTTTTCTTTTTTTTTGTCTTTTTTTCTTCTTTTTTTTTGAAAGTAAAGCAATGCCACTTTTCAACAATTACACCAAAACTGGGCAGCCATGTTCCAGTTGTAAAATAAGTACAAAATCATATATTAGACATGTCTAAAAAAGCATTAAAAAATGGCACTAACATAAAAACAATTTGGCAATGTATGACCAATAAAAGTCTCTCAACTTAGGGTGCGAATGTTGAAGGTTTAGAATAAAAATGGGGATGATTAATTAGATTGAAAACAAAGAAAAAGACTACGGCTCAAGGTGGGTAAACAAAGGATAAACGTAAAAGGTGGATATTGAAAGGAAAGGATAACACAAAGGGTTAACAAACAATGTCTTTCGTTGTTTCGGTGTGTCAATTAAAATGGTATGGTCTTCGAAATGCACTCTATAACAAATCCTAGCAGGGGCCTACTGCGAATGATCAATCACACTCCCAAGCTTGAAGTTCAAACTATCTTGGGCAAAACGTAAGAACTTGCTTTGAGGTAGGTTGACTTGGCACCTGATCCTTACCTGCTTAACTCCGGTAAGGAATTCTTCAACAGACTCCCTAGGCTTCTGCCCTAACTGAGCAAGGTCAACCACTGTTGTTCCTGGGTCTTCCCAAGAAAATTGAACTTCGAATGCATTTTGCATATCCCACTAAGTGAATTGGTGTTTGGCATTAGGTTGATATACCAGTTGAAAGCAGTCCCAGTTAAAGAACTTGGGAATAATCACATTTTCAGGAACTAATCACCCGAGGATTCTCCATATTGATAAGTGAATCAAGCAATGTGCTCGAGTGAAGACATCTTTTCATCTCTTGAAAAGAGTGTGAATTCGAGAACCTTATACCTCGAGGAATAGGTTGAGGCTAATTGTTCAAACACTCGATTTGTGGTGACGGATGGATATCCTAAGGGTGGTGGTTCAGGAACTAGTGCAGAAGGAGACCTTGAGATAATTGCTTGAGGTATAGTGATTGAGGTTTCTTCAGCAGGTCGTTTGCCCTTCTCTACTCGAGCTTCCATCGCCAGTTCTACTTCCTTAGCCACCTGCTTTCCCAGAGGGGTCTGGGAATAGTGGAATAGATGTTCAAGATCATCAATAATATGATCTCTTTAGCATTGCACCGATACAAACCAATCATTGGTACACTTATGGAATTCTTTAACTTGCCTCCGAGATAACTTGGTCACCAAGTTGGTTTGTTTGACCTGGACATTCCGTATCTCTTTAACCAATTCGTTTGACACTTGGCCAAGTTGGCCTTGAAGCTTCTCGACCTAAAAATCCACATGAAGTAGATCCTCATGCGTGCTCTTGTCCAGGGTTTGCTCGAAGTCATGCCTCCACTTTATCTGTCTTTCCTCGGATGCTCGCAGGGACTCGGCTATCTCTGTATTTATAGCGTCCACTTGTATTTGCAGAGCTTCCTTTTGGGCTTCTGAACGTCTATCATAATCGGTCATTTATGTGTCAAAGCGGGCCTAAAAATCATGCTCCCGAGGGATTGTGATCCCGAATCAAACGTAGGGAGGCCTGATTCTTTTGGGGAGGCTAACTGACTATCTGGGGAAGTTGCTTCCTACCCTTAGTTCCCTTCGAGTTGCCACTGAAGGTTTGCACGTTGAGTTACTCGTTTCGCCATTCCTTACAGACAACTCCCATTGTGGTGGCAAAAAATATCTTGGGAGATTTTTTCTCAGGAACACTTGCTCGAGTAATGCATGTGTAACTCATGAAAGTAAATAAAGAGTGACCTCAATATTTTAACTAAGGGATTCAATGGTACCTAATAGTCTGGGACTTAAACGCAATGAATGTAAAGTGGGTTAAAGTAGCCCAGAAATGAAATGCAATTAAGTAACTGAGAACTACTTGCATAAAGTAAAGCTGAAATGTAAATAAAAACAGATAATGGAATGCCGGGTAAATTGCAAAGGAAATGTAATGTAGAAAACTTGAATCGAACATAAACATGAAATGAAATTATAGAGTCCTAAATGCTCACTTGTTCTTGAAGGAATCTCTAAAATTTACCATGCTTTCCGGTAAACAGATAAACTTGAAAGATGAATGAACTGAAATAAATGACTGAAATTAAGTAAATATGAGAAATTAAATTGTAAAAGTTTAGTCTATGATGTGTGTCTATATACAGTGCGTTCTTTGCACATTTATACTGAAGGCCTGAGTAGTTGTTGCTAGAATCTTTAGCCCACGTTCTACTTGCAAAACCTCCACTATTGTGTTCAATTCTCCATGTTGAATAACTACCCACGTCCTGGTAACTCCTGACGTTATTGTAACTTCCCACGTTCTTGCACTTTCCCCGAAGCACTTGTTTAATACTGATGTTTATTACTGAGCTGTCATGCATATTTTGGTCGTCGTGCCACATGTCCCTCGGACTTTGGTTGGTCAACTTGCCTGGACGTATGCAAGTAGTCCCAGTTGCTCTTTTTGTATACTCGAGGTCCGAGAACTTCACACGCATGTTTCAAGTGGTCGTGTGAAAGGTTACTGTCCGTCCCATCAGCCCCTTGCATGAATCTTGCATTTAATGCTCTCAATTACAGTGCCACCCGGTCTCGACACCTATCCGAGCTCATAAATGCGCCTTACAACCATTTAGTGAATCTTGCTCCTCATTTGTCTGTGGATTTGTAAGTTTAAAGCCAAAACTTGTTTTAAATTTGGGTGTGTATTTTTCTATCCACAATTTGTTATTTCTCTATCTACATTGGTCATTTGAGTTTCTGCCGTCAAACTATAACAACAAAAATGCGCCTTGAAAGTTGAAAATAGATGGTCAGTAGAGACTTCGGAGCTAGAGAATTTTTTCCACAATTTTTTCAGCTAGATATTAGGAGAAAACATGACATATAATTAGCCACTTTTTATGTCTTTTTGTTATGCTCAGCTCTGTATAAAGAGCAACACAGTGGACAATTGACAAATAACGTATGTATTGTTAGTTACAAAATTGTCTTCTTTTATATTTTTTCTTCGTAAATCATGCTAGAAAAAGCAGTTTGTGCCCAGAGCCCTTTCTTTAAAAAAAAACTTATGAGTTTAGTAATTTCATAAGTTACAAAGACAACCCATAATTATAGTTCAAAAAAAATCCAACCCATAGTTACAACTTTAATAATATTAAACACGACTAAGATAAAAACGTACAACCAAGACAATAAACCCAACTATATATAGAAAAAATAAAAAAATATATTTGAAGGCGTTGCAGGTTGAATACCCACTTGCAGCAAATAAAATAACTTATGAAAAAACACAAATGTAACAACTGTAAAGCCAACTCCATGTGCAATAGTGCCATCATCATACTTTTATGAGTTATGAGTAATATTTTTGTTCAAACGATTGGTCTTACTGGTGATTGCAGCTCTTGCTTACTTATTAACATACAATACATAAAATAAAACTAACTGTTCAGAACTTGGTCCAGATATTTGACCTTATTGCGTACTCAAACACATAAGAAGTAATTATTGGTGAGTCAAGTCGACAGGGTCTTTAAACAAAGAAGAAACAAGATGTTTCAACAAGGGAGAATCGGAGTAACGATCACCATCCTTGTAAATCACATCTATTACCCTTGCAAAATTGAGAACCCTCACCAGAATTGGCATTGGAACTGGGTTTCGCTGAAGACACGCTTTATTTATATCCTTCCACGCATTTGTTATCTTTTTTCGGAACAATTGAACCACCTCTTCCTCGCCAACTCCATACTGATTCATATAACATTCGATTCCCGTAGCCACATGATCTCTCATTTTCTCGTAGTACATATTCATGATATGCACATACAACAAGAAGTTAGATTTTGTTCATTTATATGTTTTATTATTATAAAAGGTGGTTAAATTGAATATTTTAACCATAAAGGTAACAATTTTGATTCTCGGCAGTAAAAAAAATGACTTATAAAAAATTGAAATTTTCACACCCCAATTTTTTAAAACTATCGGGAAAAAATTATTATAACGTCATTAATCTTTTCTACACACAATCTATTACACATTTGCATTTTAATTTTTTAGAATTAAATGTTTGACAAATTAACAAATTTAAACATAACCTTTAAAATTATTTAAATATATCACAGTTAACATTCCATTCACATTTTTATGTTAAATGTTTTAAAATATATCATTGTTAACGTTCTATTCATATTTTTATATTAAATGTCGAGAGGACACTAAATTGTTAACACGAGAAACGTGAGTATCTAAGAAAAGAAAAAAAAAATACATGAGAGGTGCTTGTTTTTTTTTTAAATTCATTAAGCCAATATAAAATCAAGATAGTGTTTTCTTTTTTTTTTTTTTCATATTAACAAGAAAATTAAATGAAGTAACTAATGATGATTACCTTGGGGGACATAATGTCATCCATGAGTCTATTAACAATGGCGGATGCCTTTACTATCTTATGAGCAGTAGAAATCCAGTCAAAGACTTCTTTTGTTGCAATATTTCCCATCCCAAGGAAGGAAACAGTTTCAAGCGCTTGATACGCACAGCTTACTAATGAGATTTTCATGTACTCCTCCATATTTGGAATATAATCCATAGTTCGCCATTCTGCTTCACTGTGGTACGCTTGGACTAGTTTCTTCATCTGGGAGAATACACACATGTTACAAAAGCAAAAGCTTTCTTAACTAAAAGATTATTTGGGTTTTTTTTTTATGAAACATTCAAACAACTAAAATCAAATTGGAAGTACGTTTTCAGACATTATACGGTTAAGATTTCAAAGGTTAAACCGTTGAATTGCAAATAAAATGTGATTAATTTATGAAAACTTGAAGAGAGAAAGGTTATCATATATGTATAGACTGAAGCATATTGAAAATTAAAGGAAAAAAATACAAAGTTTATCTTACTGCTTCTCTTGCATAATTTACACAATATGATCCTCCTTCATTTGCCAATTCATCTTCAAATTCATTATAAGTATCAATTAATATCGTACAAATCATTTTCATGTAGTTTGGAAGTATACCAATCTCGCGAATGTCCCACCTAAAATGAAATAACAAACAATATAATAATTAGTTGTATCAACTAATGAAATTTAAATTTTAAAAACCAATAGGCTTGTAGCTCATTAGTACATAATCAACTCTAACATTACGAAATCAACAATTTGATATCAAGTGGGAATAAATAAATAAAATGCCTTATCAAAAAACTTTAAAAATCTAGTAAGAAATGAAACTTTGGATAGCTTTTGTCAAGAGCTCCAGATCTTTATAAGGAGCATAATTATCGTAAGTATCATCCAGGATTGACACCATGCCTTTAGCTTTTGTAAGTATTATTCTTGCACGAGAATAACATGGCTCAAAGTAGACTCCAACTGTCCAAAAGAAGCCCTCCACAATTCTGTCTCTGGCATATGGAAATCTTGCTGCAACGTCCAAATTTTTCCACCACCTGCACAAGGTAGCCAACCTAATGGTGAATTCTACATATTCAACCTTTAATTTAATTAATTAGTTACTTACTTCTATTTTGTAATTATTAAATGCTTGATGATGATGATGATAAATGGTAGAAACAACAATACATCGACAAAAAATTTGAAAAAAAAAAAGATTGCAAAAAAAAAAATTACATAGAGGATATATTTATTTGTGGTAGAAGTCAGGTTGTTCATTCGGTGGATTCAGTTAAAAACCGAAGTAAATAACAAAAGAGAATAAGTTAATATAAATTCACATATTTGAAAGAGGAAACTTTGGTAGTGAATTTTTACAAATATCTTTTAGTTTTTTGTTAGTTTTAAGAATCAAAAGTTAGAATCGCCTTATTTGCAAATAACTTTTATTTTTTCCCATATTTGTGTAAACTTTCCCCTTTCCTTTTGAACTTCGCTGTTGATGATTGTTCAAACACAAAGAATAAAAATACAAAGAAAAACTTGAGCTTACTTTGTGATTTCTTTTAGTTCTTTCTGGTTTTGCCTTTGCAGAATGTTGAAATCCAACTTTGCGAATTTCAGTAATGTAGCATTGCGTGACGCATCATTTGAGTAAACATCGATTTAGTGTCTTGCCTCTAATCTTCGAAGACATTTACGAATAGGACGGTTGAGGGCATGCTTTATTTGTTCTCTAAGATGAGGCTTCTCATTATCAGTTAACAATATGGATTGAAGGTTTGTAGTAGTAAAAGCAAAGGCTTCATCCATTATATCTTCTCCATTTGTGCCAAGATGAGCTGCTTCATACAAGCTTAGCATTCCCTCTGCATCGTTGATTAGGCTCTGCTTGAGTTTTATCATATGTACTTTGTGAGACCTTATTTAAATAATGAGTTCATAATTATTTTCAATACTGTTATCATGGTTTTCAGCTCTAGTTGGGAACAAATGAAGAAAAGCAAAAACTGAAGCGTCAAATGTATGGTTATTTAAATCTCAAAAAATAAAATGATTATGATAGTTTGCAAAACCATTTCAAGAAGCTTTTTTCTGTGGATTAGATGGATAATAGTTTTATGATTTATCAAAAAGAAAGGATTACTATAGTGGTTGTTTGCCCAAAAGGAAACGTGAAAAATGTAAAAGCATAGAGAAAATTTAACTTGAAACAGCATGTTGTTAGCTTTTAGGATCAAATTCACATGGTAAAAGACTAAAAAAAAAGGTAAACTATTCCATGTACCAAACAAGCAAACTTTCTGGAAGAAACATCAAAGCCATGTTGTCTAAGTAAACGAAATTTGAGAGCAGTGATATTGAGATCATTTCCATCACTATTGTAATTATGATATAGCTTCTTTAATGCAATTTCAATCTCATCTTTGAAATGGTAATCAACTGCCAAGTGCTGGATTGCATCAATCAAACATAAATATTTGCAAGGTTCATCCATTGCGTCCATTAGTATACTCCTTATTTCTTCTTTTATTTCTTCATGTTGTTGTAACATTGAAGCATCAGTATTCTGCATCATAAAATTACAAAATAATGAATTAACTTAATTTCATCAAAAACGAATATCTAAATTAATTTTAGTCTAATCAGTAGGGTGCAATTGTTTCATAAAGGAATCAAGTGTTTAACTAAGAGGAGGAATGCATATAAGGTTGTAAGGCGGAGTTGGAGGGAATTTTTTCCCACAACTTTTACTCTGATAGAACTAAAATCAAATCCACAAGGACCCAACAATATACGAACCAAAACCAGAACACTTGATACAATATATGTAACAAGTTAAATAGAATAATTAACTTGTAAGTATTTTTTTATCCCAAAATGTTGTCAGATTAGGTAACAGAAACTCTTTGGTATAACTCATAATTAAGCCCCTGTGATGAACTCATAATGAAAATACCTTTTTTTTTATAGTTCATAATGAAAATAGTTTTTTTTTGGTAAATATACATAGAAACTGATTCAAATAATATTAAACTAGTACTTTAACTGTGCGTAGCACAGTTATTAGAGTTTTTATTATTTATATAAAAGTAACATTAATTCTAAAAAAGTAAAAAATAAAATTAAACATGGTAAATTGTAATCTTTTTATTTTTGAGAAATATACATGTTTTATTTTAATGTATATAACAAAAGGTTCAAATAAAATTTTATGTTGAATATAAAATAATAAATAAAATATTTTTAAAAAAAGGTCATAAAATTTTTCAAACTTCTAAACCAAAACTAATTAATATTTAGTAAATTTACATTAATTTTTCTAAATTTTATAATTCTACATTTTTTTTATTTGAATGTTTAATTATAATTTTCTATCTCGAAAGTCCATAATCTTAGTTGTCGTACTTTTTTTTGAAACCACCAATGTCAAAACCCAAAGCAAATGATTATTTTTCTTCTTAAATAAAAAATAAATAAGAATTAGAATAAAAATAATTTGATGTTTTTTATTTTAACTCAAAATTAAGATACTTAAAAATAAATAGTTTGCTATATGATTTAGTGTCACAACTATGAACAAATTGCACTAAAATTGTAAAAATAATGTTACAAAAATTATATAGTTATATCTTTCTCAAACTTTTGGTTAAAATTAAAATAAATAAATTTAATATTAATGATTTTTTAAGAATATCTTTGCATTAACCAAAATAACTTAACAAAAAAATTTTAGTAATTCATTTTCCAATATGAATATCAACTCCTTGGAAAATTAATTATTTTCATGAGTAATTTATATATTGTTATACTCAATACAAAAATAAAATAAATTTCTAACAATAATAAAAAGTAGATAGTGTGATTTTTCTTCTAATTTTCTTTGTCAATTTTCTAAGTATAAACTAAGAGAAATAATATTTGATATATGCAAGGTCTTTTCATTGTGAATAATAGAACAAATTTCAAATAATAAGATGTAGATGGTATGATTTCTTTTCTAATTTTCTTTGTCAATTTTCTAAATATAAACTAAGAACACTTATTTCGTTATATAAAAGTCTTTTTATTATAAAAAATATAGAAAAAAGTACATGATTTTTCTTACTAATTTTTATATATGAAAGGTCTTCATTGTAAATAAATTTCTAATAATAAGGTGTAGATAGTGTGATTTTTCTTCTAATTTTTTTTGTCAATTTTTTAAGTATAAACTGAGAGCACTTGTTTTGATATATGAAAGTCTTTTATTATTAAAACAAAAATTATATGATTTTTCTCACTAGTTTCATTATATCAAAGGTATTTTCATTGTAAAAAATGGAACAAATTTTCAATAATAAGGTGTAGATGGTGTGATTTATGTTCTAATTTTCTTTATCAATTTTGTAAGTATAAAATAAGAGCACTTATTTTAATATATAAAAAGTCTTTTTAATATAAAAAATAGAAAAAAAGTATATGATTAGTCTTAATAAGCTCTTCTAAATGGTATATGATAGTTTAAGAAAACGTAATTACATAATAAAAAGAGGTGAATGTCAAATGACTATCAAATAAAATG
>CAODLS012000135.1:0-10264 GCA_948243855.1 Flueggea neowawraea
ATATATATATATATATAATTTTATCAGGTTTTGTGTCAATCGCATATATCATATGTTCTTCGTCCTCTCCATTAAGAACAGTTGCTTTTCGGTAAATTTGTCAAACCATTGATAAACAGTTTAATTGAAATAAATACTACAATCTAAATTTAATTGATATACATAACTGTATACGGTGAATAAAATCCTGTTTTACTAGGCACTCAGGCGAGATCTTTTTGGTTTTCCTTTGATTCATTTCTACCACCCACATATATAGTTATGTATATCAATTAGTTTGAAATGTTGTGACAAAATGTTAGTTGCAACAGTGCTTTGTGACGAGTGAGATCTATTGCGACAAAATGCTTTTGTCGCAATTTGGTCTATTTTTTGTAGTGCACTTTACTCAGTTCAGGAACTTTATGAGTTATTACCATGTAATTTTATTCATCTAGAATATGAGCAAGTGCTTTAAGATAAACCTTCAATGATGTTCAAAATTTTTTTGGGTTGTATTTATCTAAAAAACATGAAAAGAATCCTATGTGAACTTAGGAAAATTAAAGCTCAAAGAGCATTTCATATATCATCAATAATGTTACACTCCAAAGCCTTGAAAGCAGTTTAGTCTCTTCATCATTAAACTTGAGCAAATGCGATTCAATCTCCCATATATAATTAACTATCTTATTGACTTCCATAGCTTGAGCAGACCATAAAATCTGGTTGCATTTCCTGATCAGTAAGTATGATTCGATCTCCTCCGTTTAATCTTTATTACTGCCTGTATGTGAACTCCTAGTTGGTCCTATCACTTTAGAGATATTCCCAACACGAAATAACATATATGTGAACTCCTATTTGGAACAAATTCCACGATAGTTCAAACGAGAATGAGAACAAACTTCATATAGAAGATCCAACAAAAAATCTATTATAGATATTACCATAAATGAACAAAGCTCAAACGAAAGGACCAAAGAAGTTCCTCTTCCTGGTGGGGAGTAAAATTGAAGAAATCACAGAAAAGAACTGAAATGTTTTACTAGATCTTTCCTTCCTTTCTTTTTCTGCCCATTTTTTGCAAGAGAGAGTTCTAGAGAGATTTTTGGGCCCTTAAGATCTTTGAAGGCCAGGTTTATTGTTCGCATATGAATGGTAGTTGGAAAAACAATAATAGGGTCATAATCAATTTTCTTTATTTCACTGCAATTAACAATTTAAAATATTACGTGAATCAATTTTGAATTTTAAAATATTTCGTGAACCGATTCTGATATATTAATTTAAACGTAAAAGATTATTATAATTACCATTTTCTGACCTATCTTGCAAAAGTCATCTATGGGCCTGGCTGTCTGCGAAAAATTGGAGTGTATAAATTTTAATAAGTTGATAAGAAAGGGCGATAATTTGTAAAAAAAAAAATTTCTGAGCCACAACGAATTAATTTTCAAGTGTTTTTATCAATTGTGGGTTTTTCCTTAAGTGTAAATTTCATGATTTTCCCACTACAAGAAAAATCCAACATTGCAACAAAATAATTTTGTGACGAATTTGTCGGAACACGCCTAAAAAAGGTCAACACCCATTGGTTGACCCTTGTGTGACGAAATTGGTAGGAAATTTTTTGTGACAAAAGATATTTCGTAACAAAAATTGGCGGGAAATTTCCTGGCAATTTTAACGATGAAACTCCTTCCATCGCAGTTTTTTGTCAAAGTTGAGTCCTGTTTGTGATGAATCTATTGGTTGCAACTTCGTGGCGGGAGATAACTATTGTTTTCCAGCCCTACTTTGCGTCAAAATAGTTATTTGAAGAAATTTTGTGACAAATGGATAGTACCTAGCAACGAATTCGTGGCAAAAGTCTTTTTGCTAGGAGGCTTTTTCCGAGGAAATTTCACGACAAAATCTTGGTCGCAACAGTGTTTTCCCCTTTATTGCAACCAAAGTTTTTGTAAGCAATTTGGTCAATTTTTTGTAGTGTCCATTTACAGGCATAGTTATTTTTCATTGCACTCATACAATATTTTTATGGAGCCAGATTTAAATGTTTGTTACGTTTCGTTACAGTGTTGTTACATGCCTTCAATAATATCTTATAATGCAGGTCACTTAATGTACCAAAAAAATTTGTAAGAATTTTATCCAGCCAATAATTTGATGATTGTAACTTCATAAAATCTTGATTGATAAAAAAAATTAGGACGATAAATAAGTTGAGCTCTTTGGAAGCACTATTGGTGTTCGAGTTGAAAAGCATTTGTTAATGTTTAGTTTGATTATTAAACAAGACAAACTTGAACTAGTTTTGAAGTTTGATTTATATAAGAGTGGAGTTCAAACAATAGAAAAACGTGTGTCCCTACTGTAACATCTCGCACGTTCCACTTGTGTTTTGATTGAGACTTATTCTTCCCCAATCATGATTCGTAGTTCACATTCTTGGAATTATGTTTTAGATGATGAATGATGATTGTTTTTGGATTGATTTAAGGATCCTTGATCATATTTGGCCGTTGAACAATCGAACGAGTGGTTTTGGCCGCGAAATATCAAGTTTTTATGCACACACGGTCAAGGAATTCTAACCGTGTCTTGCCAGTACTGACCTTGTCTTATTTTTCCATTACACGGACCTGGTTTTGCGACAGTGTCTTGTGCATTGCCAACCGTGTCTTGTTCTAGCCGCTCGTGTCTTGCCAGACCGTGGCGTTTCTTCCTTCTACACGTCGTTTTGCACCTGTTTTCTCTTTAAAACTATCCACCCGCTGCCCAAACTACAGTTTTCACCTTCTCCTTCATTTCTTCAACTCCAGGCTCGTCGTCTTCAACTCTCTCTGCCTCCCATTCATTCTTTTCATCAAATCAAGGTAAGAAATTGGTTCCAAGTGGTTCATTTCTTCTCTTTTATTATTAACGCATCATTTGAATTTGTTGGATGTTTATCGGTTTAATGGGAGATGAGGTTTCAATTTTGGAATGGGTTTCTGGAGCATTTTAGACAGATTGAAGCCGAGTTTTTGTTAAATGCTAACGAATTCTAGGGAAAAACATGAAAATAAATTGAAAATGGTGATTATTTTCTTATGGGTTTGTAGAATTCGAATTTTTGGAGGACTGATTTGGATGGTTTGATGTTTCTAGAGTTGATTTGAGGATGATTTCATGATTCTGAACATGTTAAGGGATGATGTGAGTGTTTTGGTTCGGTGGATTTTGATTTTGGAACGTTTTAGTATGATTTACAGTTGAAAGGACTAAAAGCGTAATTTTTTAGATTATGAATAATTTGAGGACTAGGATAGATATTTTACTTATTGAGTTAGATTTGTAAATTTTGACAAATAGATGTCAGATTTGTAATTTTAAGAAACTCGTAACAAAATTGTAATTTCAGAAAATAGGGGGTTTGATTTACAATTTTAAAATAACTGGAGGCCTGATTTATAAATACCAAAAGTTTAGGGACTAATCCATAATTTTATGATGTCTTAGGGAATAAAGTGTAATTTGCAAAAGTTTGAGGACTAAATTGTAATTTTATGTAGAGTCCATTTTTTCAGACGAGAGTGATAAATCTTTGACCGAAATAGGTTTTTCAACTCAAACGAGCATCTGCATCCGCATTGTGTTTTTATACATTTTTTGTATTTCCACAGTGCCAATACAACATTTTGACATTTGTCGTGATTTTATCTGGTTCAGCTTTTTGTACGTTCCATTGAAACCAGCCGCCTACTAGATAGTTGTGTCTTCAACTCTATATAGTTTTTGTTGTGTTTGGATATATCTGTAATTTGACTAATAATTATTTGGCTAATTAATAATCTGATTTTTATGTGATAATTCTAGAATAATATTTTTGTCTTTCTGAAAATAATTATATTATTATTTTCTATAATGAATATTTTGATCTGCATGTTCGACTGTTATTTATCTATTTATTTAATTATTTTTATAATATTCTAATATGACACACCTAGCTACGGGGTACGTAGAATTTGTTATATCAATGCTTTATCAAGGCCCTACTTATCAGGATAAAAGGGTGATTGTTAGACCAAGGGTGATCAACATTGAGATTTCTCTAAGTTTTGATGATGAACTAAATGCAGAATTTGACATGAGGATGATCAACGTACATGTGTCAAAAGTCACGTACGTGTGTATATGTCATGTACAGTAAATTAATATCAAGTACATGAGCTCGACCATGACCTGAAACAAAAGCATTGGGGTTGATGGAAGAAGTGATCATCACTTACGTGAGACAAAGTTAACGTACGTCAGATAAAGTCACGTATGTGTGAGGTATCAAAAGTATGTGAAATCTGATCAAAATTAAAGCGGGAAAATTGAAGTCTTGAATCACTTAAAGACATGAAGCCACACGTACGTGTGACATGTAAAGTCACATACGTCAGTCATACAAGACAAGATGAAGATTTCATCTCAGAGCATATTTGTTTGAATTTCAAGCGGATCAAGACGAACAGTAGAAGCAACAGTCAAGTGTCGTTCGTTCATGTACGCAAGTGTCAAATATCACGTACGTCACATTGATCTAAAGTACGTGAGATGGAGTTTCAAGTACGCAAGATGCTCTGGATTGAAAACAGAAGCTACTGGATGGTTCAAACATATAAGTCACGTACGTCAATTATAGCTCACGTACGTCAACTGGAAATCCAATATGATGAACTGGAAATCTGCTATGATCAACGTACGTTTAGTTAATTGTAACGTACGTGTGCTGGAGCTCAAGTCAGGTCACGCACGTAAGATCATTGTCACGTACGTGAGAATACTCTGACAGTGCATTAAATGCGCCCAATTCTGGTTCACAACGGCTACATTCAATCCTCCAATGGCTATATCGACTTGAAAATCTATAAATAGCCTCAAGACACATCAGAGAAGTAGTTCTTAACCACTGACAAACATCTTACAACAACATCAAGCTTTCTTGTGCTCAAACTTGCAAATCATTCGCACACCTCTCAAGAGTGACTTTCACTTGCAAATTTATTATTTCTTGAGAGTGTTCATTTTGTATTTCGTTCTTCATTGTATTTGAGAGAGGAATAGTTTTCTTGTTTGTCTAGAAAACAAGGGTTATATTGGTCGAGGTTTAATCTGGCGCCTATTGAAGCAAAATGTTGTATTGGTTTAGTCTTGCACCTTTGAAGCAAGAGTTTGTAGTGGTTTAATCTTGCACCCGTTGAAGCAAGAGTCATAGATTCAAATTCTCAAGGGGAAGCTTGAGGAGTGAACATAGGCTAAGAGGGCTGAACCACTATACATCGCGGATTTGTTTTTTCTATCCTTTCTCTCTTTACATTATTATTTGTGTGAATTGGATTAATTGTTCTTACTTTGCTTTTACTTATCTTGAATACTTTGATAATTGCAAAAATATTTTTAAACAATTTTTAAAAGTCAAAAATTCAATTCACCCCCCTCTTGGATTGCCATTTCGGGCCAACATGAAGTTAATGCGCGCAACTCAACCATATTGGCAAAATCGAGTACATTTCTAGTGCATGGTCAACTTTCTGACGTGTGATCAACAAGCGGTCAAAAGGTGGTCAAAAAATCAAATTTCGACATTTCTGTAGTTACATTAAATGAGATGGTGTTTTTGAATACATTTTGAATGTTGTTACATTTTTTAAATTTTAAATTTTTTTGGAATATTTTTGATCTTTTTTTGTTTTTATTATAATCTCAAATATTTATAAAAAAATAAAATATATTCATAGTATCTGGGGCAACATCCAGAAGTAAAACTAGTTTTAACACAAATCGACTTGCGGGCTTCAATTGATCTAAAACTCATTGTTTGTTAAAACCCAAATTTGAGCTTTTTTTATGCTACACCAGTTTTGAAAACGAGAAATTACACCTCAACATTTTTTAATTGATCTTACTTCTCACAAAAAAAAATTGAATTGAGAGCAAAGTTATTTCCTAGATTTAAACCGATTTTGATCTTATTTGTTCCCAAAATCTAAACACCACGTAAAAACAAAGTTTCAAATGTTGGCCTCGATCCCTCCTCGAGCACACAAACTAACTGTGTAACGCTTCAAAAAAGTTAACATTCTTTTTTATTTGTATGGTTCAATGACTTTAGAAGAAGCGAATAACTATGGTTCGATTGTGCACATCATTTCAGACCAAAGATTCACTTATCTAAAACAACTACTTTTGTCAGGTGAAGAATAACATTATTTAAGGAAAGATATATATTATAGGTGTTTTTGCCTAAACAACAATGAAGTTGGAAAGTCGCTAAGCCTTCAATTGATTCCTGCAAAATAAATCTGATCATCATTGGTGTAATATGGGTTGATAACCGTTGAGCCCAACAAGACCTGTAGAGTCCAGTGCAGCAAAAGCCTGTAACACATCGAGCCCAAGTAAAAGGGCACACCTTCTAGAAGAATTGTTCAAAAAAACGTATTTATCACATGTAGCTTTAACAAAAGATGATGAATCTTCTTATCTCGCTAAATCCACGATCTGATGATATCTTCACATTTGAAATTCAAAGGAAAGTTCTTCCTCACCTCATGTCTTCATCACTCACTCTACAAGTGGACACTCTCACTCTCATTCAGATATGCTTCATTTTCTTTTTCCATACCAAAACTTTGTCAAAACTCCCTCTCAAAATACTTGACTAACTTGAGCATTAGAGTGACATTGGGGGAACAACCCTCGAACTTTGTTTTGCAGGATACATGTGAAGACTCAAAGACTTTTCAACTTTAATTGTTGTTCAATGCAACAACAATTGGCGCTGGCTGTGGAAACACGAGCGAGAAGCTGTGTTCTCTGAGAAAATTTTTTACATCGATTTCTCTTCCGACATAATCAACCTGGAGACAAAAACAAGATGGTGCAAACAAGATCGCATATGGGAGGCTAGTGTGAGGAGGAAGGCCAAGTAAGTGCTGCAAACCTCCAACGCAAGGATTCCATGAAGATGTGGATGCTCGCGGAGGCACAGGAACTCAAGGTGGTGGAAGAGCATCTGGGATAGCCAACCCTACAATCCCTCTCAGTGACCACGAGGCGTTAAAGCATGAGAACAAGGAGAATTGGAGGATGATCAGAGAAATGATGACCATGTTCAAGGAGATTCTCCCTCAAATGTTGTTGCCACCTGGTCTGCAAGCCTTTGTTCGAAGTGAGAACCCCATTGCTCGTGAGAAAGCTCCTGTGGGGAGCCAACATCAAT
Source organism: Flueggea neowawraea (assembly GCA_948243855.1). Taxonomy (NCBI): domain Eukaryota; kingdom Viridiplantae; phylum Streptophyta; class Magnoliopsida; order Malpighiales; family Phyllanthaceae; genus Flueggea; species Flueggea neowawraea. The sequence goes on from CAODLS012000135.1 coordinate 7,235, forward strand.
ATCCTCTCCTTGCATTTAGGAAGATCCTCACAAGCACGTATAGAACTATGAACCCATCAATGTTCTTTATGGGTGGGAATATGTGATTATATGCAGGTTATTTTTTGTTATGCTGAAGGATCTTGCGCAGACTTTATTCAATAGCTTAAAGGAAGCCGCAATCTCCTCCTTTGCTTAGCTAAAGAAAGATTTCACCAATGCATTCATCATCCATAGCAAACGGAAGGAAGATGTTGCATACTTATTAAGCATCAGGCAAAGAGAAAAAGAAACTTTGAAGTAGCATATTGATAGGTTCATGAACGTGACCCTAGTAGTCTATGAGCTGCATCCTGGGTTGTTGTTGCAACATTACTGCAAGACACTCGTTCCACACAGTTGCAAGAGGCCATATCTTTTGATCAGCCAAAAACTTTGGCTGACTTGTTCTCCTCAGCGAACAAATGCATCCTGTAGGTTGACGTAATGAGAACGATTGTGTCCATAGATGATAGGGATCACAAAGAGAAACTTTGGAGAAATTAGAAATGACAAAGTTGGAGACTCAATAAGATCCCCAATAATTGCCAAGCTAAGGCAAGTTATCAAAAGAATAAATGTCAGCTTCAAGGGTTGACCATTGTAGAATTTTTACATCTACTTAATGATTTTATATTACACTTCATTATCATGTGTCCCTATGCATTTATGCCTCACAATTGCAATAGGGATAATAAACCTTCACAAAGAAATCGACAAACGAATAAAGACTTGCGCAAAGTGACCACCTTGCGTGTAGATAAGACAAGGTTTCGTTATGAGCGCAAGCAAGAAGTTGTCAAGACCCGCTATAGGATGTGTAGCTATTTGATTGCCTTGCACACCAATAAGACGAGGTTGCTCATCAGCGCACGCAAGAAAAATCTGCTATAAGACGTGTAGCTATTTAACTGCCTTGCACGCCAATAAGACGAGGTTGCTCATAAGCTCACGCAAGAAAATTTTGCCTAAGATGTGTGGCTGTATGATTGCTTTGCAAACCAATAAGACAAGGTTGTTCATAAACGCGCACAAGAAAATTTGTTAAAGACGTGCGTCTACATGACCACCTTGCACGTCAATAAGACGAGGTTATTCATAGGGGCACGTAGAAAAATTTGAAGACATGCGTCTGCATGACCACCTCACATACCAATAATACCAATATGACAAGGTTGTTCATCAGCATGCGTAGGAAAATTTAGTAAGACGCATGGCTGTATGGCGACCTTGCATGCCAATATGACGAGGTTGTTCATAGAAGCACAGGCCAATAAAACGAGGTTGTTCATAGGCACACACAGGAAAATTTGTTGAATACGTGCGTCTGCATGACCACCTCGCATACCAGTAATACCAATAAGACAAGGTTGTTCATCAGCATGCGCAGGAAAATTCAGTAAGATGCATGGTTGTATGGTGACCTTGCATACCAATAAGACAAGGTTGTTCATCAACATGCGTAGGAAAATTCCAATAAGACGTGTGTCTGTTTGGCGACCTTGCACACCCATAAGATGAGGTTGTTCATAAGTGTGCACAGGAAAATTTGCTGAAGATGTGTGTCTGCATGACCAACTTGCATACTAATAAGACAAGGTTGTTCATAAGTGCGTGCAGGGAAATTTGATGAAGATGTGCGTGTGCATGACCACTTTGCATGCCAATAAGATGAGGTTGTTCATAACATATGCGCGCGCAGGTAAATTTGCTGAAGACGTGCGTGTGCATGACCACCTTGCACGCCAATAAGACGAGGTTGTTCCTAAGCAAGCGCAGGGAATTTTTTTGAAGACATGCATCCGCATGACCACCTTGCACGCCAATAAGACAAGGTTGTTCATAAGCACATGCATGGAAATTTGATGAAAACGTGTGTGTGCATGACCACCTTGCACGCCAATAAGACAAGCTTGTTCATAAGCACGAGCGGGGAAATTTGCTGAACACGTGCATCTGCATGACCACCTTGCACGCCAATAAGACGTGATTGTTCATAAGCACACACGAGGAAATTTGTTGAAGACGTGCATTTGCATGACCACCTTGCACGCCAATAAGACGAGGTTGTTCATAAGTGCGTGCAGGAAATTTTACTGAAGATGTGTGGCTGCATGTAGGAAAATTCCTTAAAAATTGATTAAGAAATGAAATCTAGTAAGACATCTAACAACCTTAAATGCAAGTAAGACGAAGTGATTGGGGAGCCATCCATTGATAAAAGATTAAGTGAGAAGACAAAAGCTGATGTGTGACACCCTCAACTAACATGAGAAAACAATGTCGTCTCTTGGAATGATGAGGCTTACTTGGTCTACAAATGCGTTGGTCCAAAGATTTTCCTAGGGGAGCAGAAGTGAAAACTTTGATTGATGACAATGTTGTGGAAGTCGTGAGTTTCGACTTGTGGCAGGAAAATCAAACTTGATCCATGTTCAAAGAAGCATGGGATAATGAATAAATAGTAAGAAAATCTGTCGCAAATCGCCCCGTGAATACTTGAAAGACAAACCAACTTGGTGGAGTTTTAGGCCATTCTCAACAATTATTGAAATAGAGACGAAAATTTTTCAAAAAATATATATTCAAAAAAATATAAAAATCTGACAAAAACATATTAGGGCACATGAATAAACTGGGGCATACGAAAATTTTGCTGAGTGGAGACGCCAAAATATCCCGAATATAAGTTGAAGAAAATCTGAGAAAAAAAAAACAAAGATTAAAATCAGCTACCAAAAAGCCAATAGAAAAAATCAAATCGACGGCTGTTAATTGCCCATCAAAGGGCTGCAAGAACACTGATTCCACCACAAACGTATCTACACAAATTCTGTGAGCTGAGATCGGACAGCCTGAAAGATGACATGAGCGTAGATCGAGCGGATAGAAATCAACCATGAGAAAACGGAATCCAGTGCTCACAAACGACATGAGCTCAAATATGACGGCTCGAGATCTACCACGTGGCCAAATCATGCCCATAGTGAGGAAAGAGATCAGATGCACCAG
>CAODLS012000286.1:0-30125 GCA_948243855.1 Flueggea neowawraea
ATGTTTTGAAGAAGAGCGAGACGTGACGAGTCTCCGCGGCTTGTAAAACAATTCTATGACAGGACATGCGAGTGCAGATATAGCTACATTAACCAGCACGAACGTAGTATAAGATTGACTATCCATAACCTGCATTGCATAAAATTATCAGAATACATTAGTACATTAATTCAGTCCAAGCGATACAATGACAGTAACTAAGAGAAATCTGATAATCTTACTCCGCGCAGTAACCAATAAGTCAAGCTGGTGTACTCTAAGACCCCCCAAATGTTCAAAACAAGGCCGAGAATGAATGCATTTCTGGGACTGACATAAAAGAATAGTGCGGACAAGGAAGTTCCAGTTGCTCGAATCAGATGACCCACAACAATGATGCAATGCAGTGTAGTGAAAACCTTCCAATCCTTGATCGAATAAACATCTGTATAAATACCAACTCGAGCATAGAAAATCGGCATGAATAATTCTCTGACAAATAGATCAAATTTTTCTATCAGAGTGGAGCCTAAGGGAGGTCCGTCTGGTATAATCAACCCCATAAGTACTACACCAAAAATCATGGTTGCACCTAACATGTCGCTGACAGTTCCAACGACGAATGACCCTAAAATTATCGCAACAATGTATGTTTCATGAACTGGTTTGTCCTCTGGTGTTACCTTGATAACCCACAAAATTGCAGGCCTTATTGCGAAGATTATGAAACAGATCATTGCAGTAATTGAAAGCATAGCCATTATAGCCTGTGAAGCTGTATCCTGAACAGAAGCCAGCATTAAACATGCCAGGCCTAACCCAAGAAACAGATTTACCAAAGATGCTGATGTGGCAAGTTGTCCTAACTCAGAATCTAATAGCTTGAGCTCATCCAAGGCTTGAACAATCACAGGAGCATAAGTTGATGAACATATAGTTGATACAACGTATACGAATGGACCACCATAAAATCCTGGAAGAAATCTGAGTAACATATGAAACAAACATAAGTGGGCAACATAAGGAACAATGAAGCTGATTGTTCCTATAATCCAGGCTTGTTTTGATGTCCTCCGAATCAAATCTAAATCAGTTTTCACTGCTGTAATGAAAATGAAACACATTATTCCAATTGTTCCAATTGTATTGAGTACCAAGCTTTCTTTAGGCGGGAAGATCGCATTCATGACCATCTTGTTCCTTCCTAAAACCGAGGGTCCTAAGATTATGCCACCCTGCTTCCATTACAACAAATTTTCACATAAAGTCGTTAAACGAACATCTCTAAGGAACGGCTACATAGTATTCAGGATATCGATACCTATGAAACAACAGAAAGAAAGGAAAACTTACCAAGACATTGCATACGAATTGTGGCTGTCTCAAAGGCCTTAAAAGAAAGTATGTTCCGCGAGTCGCAACGAAAACTAATATGAGTTGCATCATGAACACAGGTATGATGGAATTAAGAGGGTCTTCTCCATACCAGAGGCCTCTGGTGTACATTGCCTTGCCAAAATTTCCACAAACAGTGCGGTAAACAAACGTTTGGTTTCCACGGTGGACAACATATGGTTTACCAGCATAATAATCTGACATTTTCTTTTGTTGTTTGAAAATTGCAGGACTCTATATGATCATTCCCAGGTGAAACTGACCTGAGATTTTTGTAACAAATGGTTCTTGAATAAGAAGTTAACGTATTTTAAGGTTTATCTGAGGTTAAGTCCTCAGGTTTTTGTCGTCAAAGAATGATGAGTTGCATTAACTTCGTCAAAAGAATATATTTCTAAAGAAAGGATAGAAATAATAGTTGCATTTTTAGCCTTTGTACGATTTAGTGGAATCCTGCAATGAATTGCATTCCATTTTTGGGAGGCCAACTATGATTTATAGTGGAAAATCATATTTTTCTTTTTGACTCGAAAGTGATATTTTAGTTATTTAACTGTCATTAAATTTGAATTAATTAGAATCGTATGAAAGATTAAGTTAGTTAAAATATGATTTTATTTTTTCAGAAAAAACACAATACTCTTTGGTATGACGTTATGGTGAACAAATTTAGAAACTATTGGGATAATTTTTTCCTATAACCAGATGGTTGTAGGAGCTTCTGCAACATTCTTTGTCAATGTGCAATATTTCTTTATTAGAATTTATAATTTCTTGTTTAATAATTTTCATTTACATATTAAAAATTTCTACAACTTTGACAAGGGAAAATTGAATGTTGATAAAGAATGTTGTATCTTAATAAGCTCCTGCAACCATTCGGTTGTAGGAAAAAATTATCCAAACTATAGAGTATTGTGAGATATAACGATCTATCATATGTACACTTATCTAAAGTGCAGATCCTGATAGATTATAATAATTTTTTTTACTCTTATTTGGAGCAATAATATTTCTAGTCAAGAAATAGCAATTTTTTTTGTTTTGTTTTTTGTTATTGTTCTTAAATTGGGGAAGGACATCATAATGTATTGACCGTCCCGTACAACTGTGAATTTGATTTGAGAGAAACTGAAAAAGTGTAGATTATTACTATTAATACAAGCCAATTGAAATTTCAAAAAAGCCATAACAAATCAAATATACAGCCACTAATTTTTCTTTCACACAAGAACTTTTGACTGACTTGGTCACAGTATGGAACAGATATCTTGCAAATTTCGTTTCTTTTTTTCAAAATAAGCAGTTAACGTATTTTAAGGTTTATCTGAGTGAGCATGAAGAGGTCGCAGTGGAGGTGCCAACTTAGTTGAATGTTCCTGTTGCGGACATTGATTTTGAGTCTCAAACCTTATATTTAAAAAAGGTTTATCCGAGGATAATTCCATTTGCAAGTTGCAAAGAATCCTGAGTAATCAAGTTTCCATTAGAGATTGCAAACTACAAATTCTGATTTTCCTAGAAAAGTTCTTTTATTTACAGCAGATAAACTTACTGACAATTTTATAAATCAGCAAATACCTAACTGGTCATTCTCGTATTCGGAGCTTTTAATGAAATCTTGATGAATGTCTACATGTTCAAGACCATGTTGCTGCATAACCAAAACAGACATCTTGCCTCCATTGACTTCTGTTGATGAAGCAAACATGTCCCCAATTGCACCGAGCTCAGGCAACTCCATCCACTCCGCCATTTCCTCCTCGAAATTAGCATTGCTTGCACGTCTCTTTCCTACCATAAACAGATCATAACTTCTATCAAATGATCTGATCAGGTTCATCACTTCCATGTAGCTGTCATTTGCCTCCATTTCATGGCAAATGACACACGGATTATATTCATTTTTTGCCTTGAATTCACTCACCAACGAATCGTCCAATAGCTTCTTGATCTTGTTGGCGTCTTCCTTGCAGTTCTTCAGGTTGATTCTGCATAATGTGATGCTTACGTTCGGATTACTTGACATTCGTATTGCAAGCGTCAGGGCTTCGCGATCGTCGCTGCCTCCGAGAAACCGGACTTGAATGTTGCAAGAAAACATGGCTAAATCCGTTCTGATATTTAAGCTATTCTCTACTAAAATCCCGACAGTGCAAGGTGCATGTTCTAGCATTTTTGATGTAAATTTTCGGAATTCATTGGTTTTAACCGGATCAGCTTGCTGTCCCCAACGGAGTGGCAGGATCATAAGTGGGATGTGCTTGTCCTGAGCAAGATTACAGATACTGTCATGCATTGTCCTGTACGGAGCAATCAGAGTGAAAGGTTGCATCGTGACGGGTCCGTTGGAGTTCTTGGAGTAATTCATGAAAGCACACATGATGTGGCTGGAGCTGTCGGGCTTGACTCTCCGGTTATGCCTTTTGCACGGAACCAGAAGCGGGACTTCTCGGCCGACGAACTGGATCAGATGGATTATGTAAATGCAGAGCGGACTCTGTATGCTTGGATTCGATGCTTCCAGGAATGAAATTATGCTGTGTACGTTGCTTTCGTCATGAATGCAGACGAGAACGCGCAATTCCTCATCCTGAGAGGTATTTTGGAGTGTTCTTACACGTTTCTCGACGCAACGAGACCTACCAATTCTCTGTGGCTTGTAAAGAAATTGTATGATTTGTCTTGTAAGTGCTGTTAAACCTAGATTGTTCAACAAAAGTGAAGTGTAAGATTCCTTATCTATAATCTGCACCACAGAAACCATAACGCGTGCGTCAGTACATCGATTCAACACACTGTTAGTTCAGTGTTTAGTTCGTTGGTAGTGGATGAACTTTATTTGAAGAAAGAAAGTTGAACTTACATCACGAACTAACCAATGAAGCAACATGAGGCTAAGAAGAAAAGCATTTCTGAAACTGACATCAAAGAATTGCGAAGCCACCCAGATACTGACTGACTTAGCCAAATGACCCATGACAACTATGAAAAGTAATACTCCAAAAGCTTTCCAATCCCGGGTCGAGGAAATATCAGTATTGTAACCAATTTGAGCAAAGAAAAGAGGCATGAACAATTCCGAAACGAACAGATCGAACTTCTGCATCAGAGTTGAGCCAAGTGGAGGTCCATCTGGTATAATCAACCCCATAAACAGGACACCAACTAGAAATGATGCAGCAAAAATGTCACTAACTACCCCCATCACTAACGTAGCTAATATTATTGCAATCATGTGTGTTTCGGGAACCAATTTATCTTCCGGAGTTGTCCTGATCACCCACAAAATTGCTGGCCTGATCGCAAAAATTATGAAAAACACCATTCCAAATATAAACAGCACTGCAAGAACAGCGTGTGAAGGGCTATTTTGAGCGGCAGCATATGCCAGGCACGAAAGGACCAAACCAATGAGTTGGTTCACCAGCGAAAATGCCGTGGCGAGTTGTCCGAGCTCAGAATGTAAGATGTTGAGCTCATCCAGGCCTTGAACAATGACAGGAACATACGTCAATGACGACGTGGAAGAGATGAGTGAAATGCAGGAAACACAGGAGAATCCAGGTAGGAATTTGCATAGTTTGTAGTAGAAAAAGAAGTTGGTAATGGAAGGAACAATCAGGCTCATTATCCCTATAATCCAGACCTTTCACGACGATTTTCGATCATGTTTATGTCAGTTTTCACTGCTGTGATGAAGGCGAAACATAACACTCCGAGTGTAGTGTTGAGATTGGAGTGAATTTCTTAATCAAGATTGAAGCCAAAGCCTTATGGAAAGTGATACAAGCCAAAGAAGAACGGATTTGTGAAGGAAAAGGAGTTGTCGGACGGACACGGAGAGCTACACGGGCGTGGAATTGACTGTGTAATGGACTGGAGCCAGAAGAGACGAGAACTTGGTGGACAAAACCTTGGTCGCGGCCGTTTCCGTGCCCGTGTCTTGCCTTGTCGGGTCTTCTGGAGCTACACGGACACGAAGGCATGGCCGTGTGTCGAGGGTTTGTGTCCGTGTCTTATCTTCACTGACTGTGTAACCAATTCTGACAGGATTTAGGGTTTCAATTAGGGTTTTCCTAATTAGTTTTGACTTATATTACTTGTTAACTATATAAGAGGGGCTTGAGAACGTCTTAAGAAGCCTTTGAATGCCGTTGTAAGCCAATGTGCTTGTTTTTTACTCTGAATAGTAGAATTACTTGTGTTCTGCCCATGAACATAGATCGGTTATTGATCGAACCACGTAAATCTTGTGTTCATGTGTGATTGTTCTTTGTTTATTCCGCGTTATCTTCTATCGTCTGATTTCCTGACAAGTTGTATCAAAGCCACAAAAGTTTGTTCATAAACTTTGGGTTCGTTTGGCAAAAAGAAGCTGTCTTCATATAAATTCGATATTGAGAAATTCAATGGTTCGAATGATTTCACGTTGTGGAAGTTGAAGATGAAGACGATTCTGGTTCAGCAGAAGTGTGAGGAGGCGATTGAAGGTGAAAAAAAATTATCGGTAGAACTAACAGCGGCGCAGAAAGCGAAGGCTGTGAAGAAAGCGCATAGTGCAATTCTATTGAGTCTGGCGAATGAAGTCTTGAGGGAGGTGGCTGATGAAACTATTGCAGCAGACTTGTGGAAGAAGCTGGAAAGTAGGTATCAAAAAAGATCCTTGTCGAACAAGTTTTATCAAAAAATGTGACTGCATACCTTGAGGATGTCAGAAGGCATGCATGTAAATGAGCATCTTGATAAATTTAATAGGATTGTATTATATTTGAAAGGTGTTGGTGTTGACATTGATGATCAGGATCAAGCTATGTTTTTGTTACATTCGTTGCTTGAGTCATATGAGAGTTTTGTTGATACTATCATGTATGGTAGGGATGAATTTTTTGTTAATGATATGAAGGATGCTCTGTTGTCTAAAGAATTGAAGAGGTTAACTTCTAGTTCGGGTGAAGACAGAGTGGAGTCCGGATTAACCGTTAGTAGGGGCAAATGAATGGGTAAGAATCATGGTTTGATGTGTTATCACTGTAAAGAGATTGGGCACATGAGAAAGAATTGTCCATATAGGAGAAACGGTGAAAAATCAAGTGCAGCAGTTGTTTAGAATAATTATGTGGAGTTCAGGATAATTCTGATGAGAGGGAGAGTAGTGAAGTGTTGACTGTTTCTGCATGTAGATCTGAAGATAGCTGGGTTATTGACACTGGTGCAGCTTATCATGACTTTTTTCAGGAAACTGTTTGATTCTTTTAAAGAATGGAAAGACAGTGTTAAATTGGGAGATGGTGCGAAGCTTAGTGTTGAAGGCAGTGGTTCTTTGAATATCAGGATATATGACGGGAAGGTCAGAAAACTTGATGCTTGGTATGTCCCTGGGTTGCGAAGGAACTTGATTTCTGTTGGTGCTTTGGCTAAGCATGATTATAGTTTCTCTGGAAGAGGTGGAAGAATTCGGGTGTGCAAAGGTTCTTCGTTGGTGATGAAGGATAAATTGCAAAATGATATTTACACCTTGATTGACAGCTCGGTAGTTGCTAATGATTTAAGGACTGTTGTGAGTTCTGCAGGAAAACAGGTGGAGTTTCCTTTGGAACAGAAAAAGATCAATCAGGTTGATTCACGAGGTCTAACAACAAGTGTACCAAGGCATGACAATTGTGTTGGTGATGATAAAAGACCATCACTGGAGGAAACAAAAAAAGAAGTGGGGTGGTGTGTTGTTATGAGTGGATGGAAAGCTAGCGCTAGTGGAGGCAAGTTCGGGATGGACTTGGTTCGTTATTACAGGACTTAAGGCCCTTCGGGGTGGTGTGACAAATGAGTAATTCGGGATTCATAGTTGAACGGGAAAGAAACTTCACTCTAATGTGGAGAATTGTTGAGATTGGAGTGAATTTCTTGATCAAGATTGAAGCCAAAGCCTTATGGGAAGTGATACAAGCCAAAGAAGGACGGATTTGTGAAGGAAAAAGAGTTGTTGGATGGACACGGGGAGCTACACGGGCGTGGGATTGACCGTGTCATGCACTGAAGCCAAAAGAGACGAGACTGGGCGGACACAGCCTTGGCCACGGTTGTGTCCGTGCCCGTGTCTTGCCTTGTCGGGTCTTCTGGAGCTACACGGACACGAAGGCATGGCCGTGTGTCGAGGGTCTGTATCCGTGTCTTATCTTCACTGACTGTGTAACCAATTCTAACGGGATTTAGGGTTTCAATTAAGGTTTTTCTAATTAGTTTTGACTTGTATTACTTGTTAACTATATAAGGGGGGCTTGGGAACGTCTTAGGAAGCCTTTGAACGCCGTTGTAAGCCATTGTGCTTGTTTTTAACTATGAATAGTAGAATTACTTGTGTTCTGCCCATAGACGTAGATCGGTTATTGATCAAACCACGTAAATATTGTGTTTTTGTGTGATTGTTCTTTGTTTATTTCGTGTTATCTCTTATCGCCTAATTTCCTGACATGTTGCAATCAAAGTGAGCACTGAGCTTTGTTTGAGTGGAAAGATTGAATCAAAGAATTTCTTGTTTCTCCCTAGCACAGATGGTCCTAAGATTATGCCACCCTGTAAATTTCAGGAAAAAAGTGTTGCTTTATATGTTTTTATATGATTAAAATTGCTAATTGTCCCAATTAATTGATATATGAATTCTATAATCATGATATATGTCTATTCTGAAAAATCTTTTATTTAGTCATCCTGATGAAATTTAAAACAGCTAATTTTAGTTTTTTAACTCATATAACTTTAATCTCAGAATTACTAAATAGGAGAATTTTATAAAACTGATAATATCTTGTTGCATATGTATGATTTGCAAAAGGTGACTAACTAAATATTGATAATGAGTTTTAATTTTTTTTTATCAGGGAGGTTTAGTTTAATAGTATTGAAATATGACTTTAACTATACATATATATATCATTCAAAAAATGTTGAAATTAAATAAAAAGGAGTAAAGAAAAGTACCAAAATGTTGCAAATAGATTGGGGTTGTTTGAGGGGTCGTAAGAGAAAATATAATCCTCGGCAAGTGGCGAAAACCAGGACGAGTTGCAACATGAAAACAGATTCCATAGAATCCAAAGGGCTACGTCCGAACCACATTCCTCGGCTATACCACATCTCTTCCCGATTGTATCTCGTACAAAATTTGTGGTACTTGGTATAGTTGGATGTTCTATCCGAATTTTCCATTTTCTTTTTTTCTTCTTTTCCAAATGGCTATATCAAAGTTGCGAGTCTAAATCCCAAAGAAGACACTTGATGAGAAAGGAGAAAACATTAATGTTCTAATTTCTAAAATGGCCGCCCACTATTTGTAAAAGAACAAGTTTTAAATTTAAGTTCCAGTAGGTAATAACAAGAAGATGAAATAAGAAAAAAAAATGGAACTGAAATTGTGTAATGTTGAGTTGTACACAGCCTTCGGAAAAGTTTAGTTAACTCAAAAGAATTAACATTCCGTTTTTTCCCTCTCATTCCAACTTCAAGAAAAACTAAAAAATATTAGTTATAACAAAATATTTGTTAAATTGTTGCAGAAAATGAATAAAAAGGAAAATACTGCAGTTTTTAGGCTATAAACTGGTAAGTTCTACTCCGGAGTGAAATATTACAGGCTCATATAGAGATATCGTTATAACTTAATTGTCGGCCGAAAGTGTTGCTGTATCATTTGGAAAAGAAATGGACTTGAAGATTTTATTTACTTTACTATATATGGGAGGCCAGACTGGATTCATTTGAATTGAGAGCAAATTAAGAATGTTATCAGTTTAGTTGAATTTTTTTGACTGTAGTTAGAGTGATGGTATTTTGAAAAAGCAATATATTTAGGTAGCTTTTGTTACATTGATCCTGATAAGAAACTTCAAGATATGTTTAGAACATTTTCTAGGTCAAAATATGGAATCATCGAGATCTGACTAGAATTTTTTTTTGTCAAATGAACCTAAAATCCTCTATAAACAGATTGAAAATCTTATCTTATATAAGGGAAGATTGAAAATCTTGGAATAACTACTTTTTCCAGTCCTCACCTTTTCGAGTGTTAACAAATACTATCTTATTGTAATTTTGTTATTACTTTGTAATGATTCCATTAGACATTGTCAATAATAATTTTTGCAAGACCACATTAAACTTAGAGATGGATATTGCAAATTATGAACCTAAATCCTTTATAAACAGATTTTTCATTAAGAAAAGGACTTCTGCCTCTTTTTGCATGATTTTTATTAATGATGAGCTAAAGAGTCTTCAGAGGCGTTCATGGCCCGATTTATATGGAAAAAAAAAAGACAACTTTTTTTTAAATAAATTTATGAGTCTCAAGAATGTGTGACTGCAACAGAGATATCTCAGCTAGGTTGACACCTCCCATGCGACCTCTTTATCTTCTTGAACTCAAATTTATTAAATAAAAAAGAAAAAGAAAGTCTATCACAACCCAAAAGATGAGCAAAAGAATCAACTGAAAAAAGCCAAAACTTTGCTAAACAAATCGAAAACTTTCAATTTTATTTAAGTCATCATAAACAAGAGAACCACAGAAGCTGGGAAAAGTAGGCAACCACTTCAAGTTTGCCTTCCTGGTAGATGTGGGAGGCCACAACACACATATTGGACATAATCTGCAGGCATTCCAACCAATCCAGGTAAACTCTCCATAGAACCAAAGTAGAACGAGTTTTAATTAATTGCACTACATAAGTGGAGTCACTCTCAAGCCATAAGCTATGCCAACCCATTTCCCATGCTTTCTTATAGCCAAAATTGCCACAGTAAGTTCAACAACAAATGCAGGTGAATCTCAGTCGGATAAGAGAAACATCCCATAGGAAACCCCCTTGGATTGCGGAAGATTCCGCCAACCCTAGAAGAAGAATCATTAGCTGAGTCATCAGTGTTAACCTTTGATAGGTTGCATTTCATGCATGATTTACATTGCATTTTATATTTATTTTGCGTTATAAATTGTTATTATTTATGTGTTTTTATATTTTTATACTTCTTTGATGTTTTTACGTGGAATATTGGTGAAACAAAAAGAATTAGAGTTGTTTCTGTGCATTTCAGTCAAAAGTTATATCTTTGTGTGGCCACGCCATAATTGACGCACGTTGATCAAGTTTGACCACGTGCATTGAGCTACGTGTCACACTCATAGGCCATGTTTTGGATGAGTTTTGAAGGTTTACAACTCAGTTTTACTGTTGAATCAAAACAACAATTAGTGTTATTATTATTTTTATTAGTTATTTTTTAGGGAATCTAGGTTTTTTTAATTAGGAGATGTATTTAAACAAACTTTTTCTCTCTTTTCCCTCATTCTCGCATACACAAGGGTAGCCGCCATTCTTTCTCAACTTTGGGTTTTCTTTCCTCTAGCGTGTGTAACCAAACACCTTTCTAATTAAGGTATTTCGAAGTTCAATCCATAAATATTGTGAGACTTTTGTTTTAATTGTTATAAAATATTTCGAATATTTATTCAGTTTTTATGCTTTAGTTCTTTTGTTATTGTTTATGTTGATTGCATGATGTGAGCAGTTATGTGATTGGATGAGCAATATATTGTTATTTAGGATTGATAGTGCGTCACATTAGTCTTAATATAGGTAACAAACAATGTGAATTTATTTGTTGGACATTGTTGTGAAACTGAATAATCTGATTTAAATGAATTACGACGTTTTTTGTTTCACTGGTTAGGATAGATGTTTCTTTAATTCATATTGTTGTCACAGATTAAACCTTGTCAGGGCGTCCTAAAGCTATCAACCAGGTAAGAAGAGATTGATTAATCGAGTGCACCACCATTAGCTATAACTCTATCTATTCGAATGTTTTTATACTAATCTTTCGTGTCTGTGATCAATTGATTGGATTGAATGAAGAAGTACCTTAGCTAGGCTTTGCTCATTATTGAATTTTTATTTTATTATTGATGTTTTATTCTCTAAAGTTTAATTTCTGTCTGCTTTCAGTTTCGATTCTCAACTACATTTTCAACAATCTCATTTTACTTTTTTGTTTCTGCGATTAAACAAATTCCACTAGTCTCTGTGAATCAAACATGTAACTGTTTTACTCTATTTTAGTGTTCCTGAGCAAATTAATATTATTTTGGTGGTTTGACATGCTATTATCCTTAACCCAATTTGATGGAGGCGGTTGCCACCTAACAGAGAGAAGCGTAGGTGCTTTGGATGGCGGCCCTGCATGTTTAATTGCCTCAGAATATGAAGATTAGTAAGGTTGTTATGCATAAAAAAAAAAGGAAACATAAAAGAAGAATTCAAGAGGAATGGGAAATAATTAGAGAAGATATGCCCAAAACTCAAAATGGCACAAATAGGTTTTAAACAAAGAAATTTGGCCTTGAAACAAGATCTTCGTAGACATTTTATGGTCCATGTAACTCTACTATATGGAAACGTTATAGTCTTTTAAAATTAATCATCTAGCGTTGAGCCTATTTAGATTTCTGCCGGTTCAAATGATCCATAAATCACAAATGCAACTGTTCCACGTCGGAAATTTAGTAGATATGGTTAGTCTACTAAATGTACCGACTTAGACCACTTACACTATGTTTGTAAAAGTGTCAAACGTTTCTTTTTTTGGATAAAAGTGTCAAATATTTAATACTTTATAACTTTTATTATGGTACTTTCGAGTAATAAATATGATAAATTTAATAATTTCATGATTTTGTATGATGGATTGGCTTAAGAATTTATTTCCGCACACACCCGACGTAAGAAAAGAATTACTGATTATACAAGGATTAATGTATTCTTTATGAAAAAAATATAATCTCATTAGTTTAATTTAATCTTGCATGTAACTCAATGAATTAAACAGTCCGACGATCATGTACATGAGATTCTATAATTTGAAAAAAAAAATGTATATTACATAAATAACGTTTTCTTTCTCTGCTAATCAGATGAAATTGTTCTCTAATGGCTCTCACATTTCTGTTTTTCCTTAATTTAAGTCCTGATAGGATCAAATTTAATTTTCCCTGAAGACAATATCTCTAAACTTATCCGGAATCTGATTGTTCAGGTTTGGGTAAAACATTGGTTACATCAGCAGAATCCTTGAAATGTTGCACCACTAAAACAGACATCAAACTAGCTCCATGAACATCTGTTGATACAAGAAGATCACCAATTACTCCTAACTCAGGATATTCAAGCTACTGACAGGACCCGTCATCGATCCGAACTTTTCTGCTTCTTTTGCCAACGATGGCGAGGTCATAGTTATTCCTGAAAGATCTAACCAAGTCCATCATTTGAAGACTGTCCTCAGCAACAGTTTCATTACAAACAACACAAGCATTGCTTTGATTTCTCTCCTTGAATTTCTTGAAGAAGAGGTCGTCTAGTTTCCTCTCTGTTGCATCTTCCGCCTCTGTTTTTATTTCGATTCTCACCAGGGTTATGCTCACATTCGGGCTTCCTGACATCCTGATCGCCAGAGCCAAGGCCTCGCGGTCTTCAGGACCGCCTAAAAACACCACAGCGACATTGTAAGAAAACCCCACTAGATCTACTCGCTGGTTGAGTCCTCTGTCGACCAGGATTCCAACCGTGCAACGCGCGTAAGCTTGTAGCCTGGAATGGAATCTCCACAACAGTTTGTCTTCCGCTCGGCCTCCAGGCTGGTTTCCGGAGGATGCGACAAGGATGAACGGGACGTTCTTGTCCTCCGCAAAGTTTGATACCAGGTTTTCCATCGAATCATACGGGGCAATCATGGTGTAAGGCTGCAATGTGACCGGACCACGCGAGTTTTTGGTGTAGTTCTCAAAGGCTCTGAGTATTTGATCAGTGTTGCTTGGCAACAGACCCCTTTTAGTGTTCTTGTACGGGACTAGAATCGGCGTTGCTCGACCAACCAGCTCGATAATGTGGATCACGTAGGCACATATATGGCTGATTTCGCTCGGATTGGATGCTTCGAGGAAGGTGATGATGCTTGGAACATTGTCTTCACTGTGTATGCAGGTAAGGATTCGCAATTCTTCACTTAAAGGTGTCGATTGTAATGTTCTGATCGTTAGTTTTTCGGCGAAATTGTTGGCAGTGAGTCGAACCTGAGGCTTATACAGGAGTTCTATCATGGGGCAAATAATAGCCGAGTACAATATGCTCAACACCACCAACCCGCTGTATTCTCTCTTATCCACCAGCTGCAAAACAAACAACAAAAATGGTAACTATCACATTATTGATCACTTCACAATTTCATTTTATTATATAACGTCTAACAATTTCATGTATTAGTGAAGTGTATTCTGAGTGAAATTAGGCTCAAATTTACAATGGTATAGAGCATATGCACCACTATGAAGTGTACTCTGGAATGAAATTGAGCTCAAATTTATGATGGTATTAGAGCCTATGCATCATCAATACTGCGTTTCCAAAATTCTAATCATATATAATTACTCTTCATAAATTTTTGACCCAAGATGAATTTAACACAATATACCAATCAAAGAAAAGAACAGGAAAAGAAAAGTTATAGAATCTTACAAAGTTTAGTTTCCATAACTCATAATTTTTGATTTCAGGAACGCCCTTCAAGTTGAGAATCAAGCTAAGCAGAACCGCACTTCGTGGCCTAAATTTGCAGTACAAATTGGAAACCAAGAAAGCTGCAATGGTTTTACTGATATAAACAAGAATGACAGGCAAGAGCGCAACAAAAATTCTTTTGATGCTGGCAATATCATACAGATCAATGACAGAACCAATCTGAACATAAATCAACGGCAAGAAAAACTCCATGATCAGAAATTCGGACTTTTCCACGATTGTTGAACCAAGAGGTGGTCCGTCAGGAACTATTAGTCCCATGAGCAAAGCACCAGGCATAGAACTCCCACCCATAAATTCTGTCAATAATCCCATAAACAATGCTCCTAGTAACGATCCAATCACATAACCTTCATGTACAGGTTTCCCTTGAGGTGTTCTTTTAACAACTTTTTTAAGATATGGTCTGACCACATATTTTGCAAAAGCCATAACCAAAGCAAGTCCAATCAAAGCTTGAACACCTAAATAAAATGTTCTCTGCATATAAGCCGTGACCAAGAACATTATAAACCATCCAATAAACTCACTAATCATGGCCGATGACATCGCGACGAGGCCTAATTCCGTCGTTAAAAGCTTGTGTTCTTCCATGGCACGAGCAACTGAGGGAAAATATGTTACAGTGATGCCACCAGAGACGAGGATTTGCAGGATTATGTCTTGAAGTGGCCAATGACCAGAATTTGAGATGATTTTTGTAGGAGAAGTGAACGGTGAAGGGTAAAAGGAAGTTTGACATGCCAATAATCCAGTCACTTTTGGCTGATCTTAGTAACATTCCTGTGTCCATTTTTACTGCTGTGATTTAGTATGTTTTGCCAAGACTTGCTGCTGTGTTGAACACTACTATTTCTTTGTCTGGGAACATTCTGTCCATGTATGCCCTGCTTCTACCCAGCACTGTTGGCCCTAACATTACACCAACCTGTACCAAAATAAATCACAGAATATTCTTGTAATTCTTAGCATTTTGTTAATTAAAGAAAATGAACATATAGTTGCAATCATATTTTAAAAGTCAGAAATGATCAAAAGGTTATAATTTCTTACTTACCAACAAATTGGAGACGACTCTTGGTTGCTTCAAAGGCCTGAGAATGAAATGCACAAACCTGGAAACGACGAATGCCAAGATAATTTGCATCATAAAGACAGGTAACATGTAATTTAGAGGATTAAGTCCCAAGAAAATGCTCCTGGCAAATTGTTCACCGTATTATTTGACGTTCCACAATATGTCCTCCCATATGCATGTGCCCAAGATATTCCACTTCGCCGGGCGATTCTGCCCTCATCGGCGGTGGCTCCGACATCATTAACTCTAATTAATCTTGATTCTCAGTTTACGACTTCTTGATTAAATGCAAGTGTTTATTGTTAACACAACGTGCCGCCAATTATTCTGTCGTCAAGATTAATCTAAAGTGGAATTAGTAATTAATAAAATATTAATCAAAGAAAGGAGTTTAATTAATGTGAGGTTAAGTGGGTAGGTTATGACGTTATTTTTCTTTTAATGTTGTTATGTTTAGGTTGTGATTTTAGATTCTAATATAGTAAAAATGGTAGGGATATAAGAGAGTTGGATGAGAATCGCCATTTGTGCTTTTGTTTTTGCGGTTAATTTTGTTAATTTGTTTCAACTGGGTTGATTAAGACATTAACCAATTGATATAATCCGAATTAGAAGTTGGTTTTGGTTTTTGTTGTTGAGTTTGTAGACTATGTAGTCATTATTAAGATTAAAAGTTTGAATATGACAGAAAAGAGAAGGAAATAGCAGTGAAGACATGTTGTCACAACAATATTCTTTGAATAGCTAGAGATCAAAAGACCAAACCGCATCGTCTCCAAAACTGTTCATTACTTAATTATAGGATTAGATCCTAATATATTAATTAATTTAATTGTAAATCTGTTTTACGCTCTAATAAAGAAAAGAATCAAAAGACCCTTCGACTCCCGGCAAACGCACTTTTTTCTTGACAAATTGTTACCCACTGCAAGTAGAACGATTGGTAGTGGTACGTTCTAGTATAAGAAATGTCGTATGTTCGAGTCTTTTGAACCAATAATCTGGACGTACTTATTGTGCAATACTGGACCTTTCAACAAACCGGAATAAGTAAAAAGCCCTTGTGGTGGGACAAAACTAGCTCCTATAAATTTACCTAATCAAGTGTGTTGCTCCCGTCAGACTCAATCCGTATATTGCTCGTAGGGCCGCTCTATTATACCTAACCAGGTGTATTATTTAGTGGATCGCCAAATTCAATTGGTGTGTTATTCATAAGATCGCTAGATCAAAGGGTACTTGTCATTTAAAAAAAATGTTCAAAAGGAAAGTGCGTCAGCCATGACGCACGGGGCAATTTTGGCAACTTGCATGCTTTAGAGAATCATTTATTGGATTCATTTTGGGTAAATGAATCCAATATTTTTACACCACATTAATTTTTTATTAAATTTTTCTATTTTAATAATTTAAATTTTTATTAGACTCTTGTATAAAATTTGTTATTACTCAACTTTTCATTTAATTTTTTTATAATATATACTACATAAAATTTATTTTTCTATACAAACAATTAAATATTTTTTATTAATGAAAAAATATGTAGTTTATGATAAAAACATAATTTTTTTAAAAAATATAATTAATTTAAAAATTAAAAATTAAATTATACTCAAATAAAATAAAAATTTACTATATAAATATAATCAATAAATTTTTGAGTCAATAAATATATTTATTTTACCTATAAAAAATTAAATTAAATATATATTTTTTACATATAAAAAATTAAATTATTTTAATAAATTTAAATTTTTTTTTTTTTTATTTTTAATGAGATTTATTGTCAACCGACCTCACTGTAAGACGGCTGACGTAAGTCAGTCCGCCTCACATTTGTGTTTTTTCATTGGTCCCCTACATTGGAGGGCCAATGAAAAAAGGAGCCGTTGATAATGATGCCTATAGAAGTCGTCAAGAAAGTAGGTTCAGCGTCCGAAGCATCATGGATGACATCCCAAACTTGTCAAACACTCATAGGAGACGCGTGGTAGAGGAAGATCGGGGCACGTGGAAAGCATGCAGAGGGGTCAGCCATTGGATTAGGCCGAGGGAAACATGCGGCCGTTAATAACTGCCACCTCGATCACTAAACAGCGCACGTGTCACTTAGATTCGATGTACAATTGTCACTCTAAGAGTGGCTTTAGATTTTCCTTTTTTTCAGAAAGTGCCATAAATCCATTTTCGCAAATACAAATGTGTGACTTTTGTCTCTTTGGGCCGTAAAATTATCCACAAAGTTTGTAAAGTTGATTTTGAAGTAGATCAATTACGTGGCCGAATTTTATATATTCCACTGTACGTGCTTAATTATGAGGATGTACACTAAATTGCAAAACTGTATTTTTTATATTTCGACTGTAATACTATTTTTCTTCCCTTCTCTCCCAATTTCTCTCTTTATTTATTTCTCTCCTAATTTCCTGCACATATATCTTACTCTTCTTATTTACAATGAAGGTCGATTTAAGTATTAGAGCGTTCCCTAAAATATTTCGAATTCCCCTTTAACCTTTGTTTATTTATATTGCAAGGATTATACCAAAACTCCTTTGCATCAGATATACTTCTTGAAAATTTATACTCCTTGGAGTAAATAATATTTCATAACCCCCTCTTTTTAATTTAAAAAGGCATATAATTTGAAATGAATAAGAAAGAAAATGAATTATCTAACATATTTTTATAGTCACAGTCATATAACAAAAAAATAATATATATAATAATATAATTTAGTATATTGTAGTTGGATTCGTGGGAAAAATTAATGATGTTGCTTAATTACTTAAACATCTCACTAATGAACATATCCACCAAATAATGATTACCAAATTTTATTCTGTGTACCTAAACTATTTGCTTTTCTAGTTCAAAATTACGAAATTCTTTCCATTTTATCTTATATTGACAAAACTGTCCAATGAAGCAACGAGTAGCATCCAGAGAGAGTCGCAGGAAGCTGTATTGAACTAACAAGGGCAAAATAGTAAACTCATGCAGGACCAACTTGCCAAATCTTGTGGCTCTCAAGGTTCGGGAAGTTTCTCGCAAGACGTATTCCCTCGGCTTTAGATCCACTTGATGCCACGTAATCAATATCCTCACCTCTCAGTCACAGCTAATATAAGAATATTATTACATTAGATAAAAAAAAAACCAGAAATATCTAGAGAAGGCTATAAATATCTCTCGCTCTCTCCTCTTCTAAAAGATTTCTTATTTCTTATTTTCACTTCTTTCAGCTCTCGAAACCACACGAAACGCACACTTCAGAGATCGAAACACACACAGCAGCGAAACGCAGATTTAGATTGCAAGCAACTAAGACAAGTCGCCTGAACACAGATAATCGTCAGAGGTTGGTGCCTTCTCGTTAATTTTTGTTTTATTACTGGGAGACTTTTGTTGGGGTTTGTTCCGAGTCGATTTAGAGTATAATTGGAGAAACTTGCTTCTGATTTATGTTTCTTTGTATTGAGGATTCTAGGGTTTCTCTTTAAAGGTTTTTGGGAGTCTACGGTGTTGTTTGGACCTGTGACTATATGTAGTGCCGTTTGGATTCGGGCTTAGTGTTTCCTGGTGACCAAGATAGTAGCTTTAATTCAGTTGATTCAGTTTAGATAATTATCTTTTTTATATTATTTTATGAATATCATCATTACTTGGAGGAGAAGGAATCTGAAAAAAATAGAAAGTTTGTGACGAGTGGTTTTCCTAGTACAAACACGACTTTATCTAGTACAATTCTATATAAAGCTTAGGATTGAAAGGCTTTAAGGGTTTTACTAATTGCGAGTTTCTTTTCTACCGCAGATTTGTGAAGAGTATTTGGAGGATTATAGGCTTTCCTGTTGGAGGGTATTGGTTTACTTGATTGAATTGTCTGTGTTTTTAATGATGGGAGCTTTCAATCAAGGATCTAATAATTTAAGCTCAATGTCAACGGATTCTAAGAAGAAGAGAAAAAGGCGTGAGGGTAATCCATCTGTTGCGGAGACCCTTAAGAAGTGGAAGGATTACAATGATTATCTGGATGCTTGTGCTCAAGCTGGAAATGAACCTACACGTAAAGCCCCTGCAAAGGGTTCGAAGAAAGGGTGTATGAAAGGTAAAGGAGGCCCTGATAATTCGGAATGCAAGTACAGAGGTGTTAGGCAGAGGACATGGGGTAAGTGGGTTGCAGAGATTCGGGAACCAAATAGAGGGCCAAGGCTTTGGCTTGGTACTTTTCCAACTGCCTATGATGCAGCTCTAGCTTATGATGAGGCAGCGCGTGCTATGTATGGTCCTTATGCCCGATTAAATCTTCCTGACGTGCGTAAGGATGTCGGTTCTTCCAAGGAATTCTCTTCGCTGGGAACTCTGTCAGGTTATTCATCAGTAGCAACACCAGGAGGCTCACACTCCACTGCGACGTCAAACCATTCTGAGTTTTGTGGGAGTGATGAGGTTAGAGTGGCGCAGATTGTGACAGATGATGGTGAGTGTGAATCAAAGCCTGTAATCCAGCAGTCTGTGGCTGATTTGAGTGCATCTGCTTATGCTCGGAAGCAAAATACAGAACACATTAATGAGGGCATTCGAGTGAAGAGCAGTGCTCAAGCTGCAGAAGCTGAAGGAGCATATGTTCTCAAATCAGGTGGTGTTGCTGATGTTCCACCACGAATTAATGAAGAACATACTGCTGTTCAAAACAAAGAGGATCCCGCTGTTCAAAACAATGGATGGATGATTGGGTACGAGGGGCAGGATTCCTGGCCAAATTTCTCAATGGAAGAGATGTTTAGTGTTGATGAACTGTTGGGAACAATAGAAAGCAATCCACTAGATTTTGACTATGGAGCTTCCAAAGAGTTGTCTGCTGGTAGTGGAAAATTCTTGCATGAAGAAGAGCAGTCGGATCTACCACACAAACTGCTTAAACCAGATGCCATATTCATGGGGAACAGGGAGCTGCAGCAGTTTCCTCCTGGTGATGACCTCGACATTTTTGGGCCTGTGAAACAAGAAGACTTGAGCAATTATCAGATGGATGATACAGGGTTCTTCAGTCTGGGACCATCAGATTTTGGGTTTGATGAGAAATGATCTCAGAATTGGAAGTGCAGTAGTCGCTTGAAGCCTGGAGATGGTGTTGCATCGTATTGAGTTAGGTGGTTTATTTGTTCTTTTTTCAGTTACCGACACTGAATCAAATGATATTGAGCTGATTCTCTATAGTTTTTTGGGTTAGAGAAGTTGGCTATGAAGTTGTTTTTTCATTTAAAACAAAAGCAAGGTCCGGTGACCTTGTTAAACTCCTTGGAAGCTTTGTATTATACATGTTGGACATAATAAACTCTGGGAAAAAGATCAGTTCTTTGATGTGTGGGATGGAGAAATGATGAAGAAAAATAAAGCATCAATAAATTTTTTAATTCTTGCGAAGTCTTTGATCACTCTGTGTTGGATCAGGGGTGGTTATACATTAACTGTTCCTAGATGTCTGTCTGATTGTCTACGTTGTTTTGATTGATCCAGCCTGCGGCTTATTATGATGTCTTGGTTATTTCCCTCCCTTTGTTGATTTTATTAAGCTAGCCAAGTAATCTGTATTAACTTGTATTATAGGCAGTAATACCATCAAGAGTAGTAATTAAAATTCGTCAACAGCTTCGGTTAAAAATTATTGGAGTCAGTTTCAAGCTTTAGAACTCAATTTTCAGCGAGTTAGGGATATGATTATTATTGTAACTTGGATTCTACAGTAGCAGTATTGCCGCATTGAAAAGAATGCATTGGTGCTTCTGAAGTTTGATACGATCACTCACTGGATCTCTAGAATCAACAATAGCGGGCCTGTATTGACACAAACAGGCGGGTCAGTCGAAAGGCCGAACCAATTACAAAATGGGAGAATCACAAATTTTGGACAGGCAAAATCACACTTCTACGAACACGAAAAATACTGATTTGAAAATGTCACTCCGAATATACCGCAAAAAATATCCTAAAAACAAAACTTATTGGAAAAATACCATTTTCATGAGAAATTGATTTTTTCAATGTTCTCTCCAGAATCTCCAAAATGTCTTCAAATATTTCTATAAGTCTCCAAAGGTCACAAATTTTTTAATAAAAAAATTAATTAAATGAATTTTTGATATAATTCTTTTAAATTAAGATAAATTATTTTTTTTTGATTTTTTCAAAAAGTTTCCAAAAGTCTTCAAGTTGTAAATTTTTTGATTTTTCAAAAAATCTCCAGAGGTCTCTAAATGTCCCCAATGTCTCCAAAGGTCTTCAAATCATTGTTTTGCAAATATATTGACAACTTTTAATTATATTTAATGATAATTAATTTGGTCTTCAAAAGTCTACGAATGTCTCCAAATGTGATCACCCCTACACAAAATCAATCACTCAACAAAAATCAATCTGCACAATATCAATCCTCAAAATCATACACATAATCAATCAACACAAATTTCTTCAATTTCAGACAACATACAAAAAAAATAAATATATATTAACTTTTGATTTTAACCAACAATTTCAGAAAGTAAGTAATTTAGTAATTAGATTAGCAGCTAGCCGCCGCCCTTGCCATTTCTCCCCTCTCCGCCACCATTTGCCTTCTATCACAACATCTTCCCACCTGATCTGAAGAGCGACGATGATAGAGAGCAATGAGAGGAAAGAAAGCGGCGGGAGGAAGACAGAGACACGAGCGGCGAGGAGCAACAATTGGAGGAGAGAGACAAACGATGATGTGCGACGAGAAGCGACGTTGGAAGAGAGAGATATGAGAGGAAGAGAAACCGACGATGAAAAGGCCAAATCTGGAGGTGCGACGAGGAAGAGAAAGGAGGAAGAGGAGAGAGAGACTGTAGGTAGTGAGATAGAGATGAAGAGAGGAGAGTTTGAGTGGCGGAGAAAAACAGACAAGAAAGGAGAGAGCGAGCAGCGAGGTGAGACAGAGAGGAGAGAACTAGGGTTTGACAAGAGGAGAGAACGATGGTTGGGAAGGTAGATAGGAGAGAGAAACAAGAGTTTGGGAGAAGAAGGGAGGAGAGAGAAACAATGAGAGAGAGAAAATGGTAAAAAAAAAATACTTTTATATGAATGAATATGGCATATTTTAGATTAGAATTTAAAAACTAGAATATAACAAACCTAAGATTAAAAAATATGGTATTCTTCTAATTATCAAACTTATGTTCTATTTGTCGAAATCTAAATTTTGCTTGAGACATAAGCAAAATTAACTCAAATTAAAATGTCAAATATAGAGCAGGTCAGTCGAAAGGTCAAACCAATTACAAAATGGGAAAATGACAAATTTATGGTAAATTAAAATGTCAAATACACAAACTGTCGCTTCGAGTTTCCAAATATTAAAAGTGTCACCAAAATGTTAAACCCATATTACAAATACATTTGTTTTTTTTAGAAATTCGTGAGAATTGAAGTTATTTTGCTAGAATTTAACTTTTTCTCAAGAAATTGACTTTTAAAAAAAAAATTAAAAATCTAATTTTTTCTGAAGGCATACAAAGGTGTATAAAGGCATG
The DNA here is from genome assembly GCA_948243855.1 of Flueggea neowawraea. Taxonomy (NCBI): domain Eukaryota; kingdom Viridiplantae; phylum Streptophyta; class Magnoliopsida; order Malpighiales; family Phyllanthaceae; genus Flueggea; species Flueggea neowawraea. The sequence continues at coordinate 22,638 of CAODLS012000286.1, forward strand.
CAATGGTGTACACGGGTCTATAAAGTATTAGCAATTTTTTTAAAAAATAAACTTATTTAATGAATTTTCATTTGTGTACATAGGTATACGTTGGTGTACACAAGTGTACTATTTTTTGTTAAACTAACTTATTAGTGTAGACGAGTGTCATTGATGTACAAAGATGTACACAATTGTACAAACATTTACAATTTTTTTGCAACTAGTTAATGCGTTTCAGGTTTTTAATCATGAAATTTTGTAACTACAAGAACTAATCCTATAATTATTCAAAATTTAAAGAATTGACTACGTAATTTTTCAAAAGAGGACTAAATGCATAGTTTTTGAAGAACAGTCGTAGCTAGGGTTTCACATACCCTAGTTGTCGCCGTCTTTGTTGCAACCACTGCCAAATCGTGTAGTTCGTTGGCGACAGTTTCTCTCTCTTCGATGACGACGCTAGATTGTGCAACCTTCGGCATCTCGACAACAGAGCCATATTAGCAACCTCTCGACGCTAGAATGATTTGTGTTGACACCGCTACCACTTCAGTGGCCGTTGAGTGTGAGAACGAGACCAGATCTTCCGCTACCACGTCTAGAGCTCTTCGTCACCGCTATAGAGAAAGAGGAGGAGAGGAGTTGAGAATGCATGGACTCTCGCCATAATAGCGGTCTCATCTCTGTCATCGTTGATCTCAATAACCGCAACAAATATGAGACCGGTCGACCAAGTAACAATGGAGGAGAGAGTAGTAGAAAACAAGCAGATACGAGATAGAAAGAGATAGACAAACTAGAGAGAGAAAGAGGAAGATGAGATTTTCATGGAGATTTTCCGTTACATACGAAGTGGAAATGGCATTTTCGACATTGAATTTCAAGAGGTATTATTCTTGCAGTTTGATGTTTGCATTGGTCTATTCTAAAAAATTCAAAACTTGTTGTGGAACATTTACGAATCTCTGGTTTAATTATGGCATACTGTGTAATTATCTCTTATAAAATTACCATTTCGTGATCATCCTCCAACAAATCTTCTGATCTTGCATTCTATAACATGAGATTTCGAATAAAATCTTTGTGATCCAAACTAAAACTAAGATACCAATGAGTCACTTCTATACAAGTTTAATACATCAACTTTTTGAAAATACTAATAAGGGCCAAACTAATTGCGCTACTACCAGATACTGAAACCACGTGTGAGATATAAACAAGTTCTCGCGATAAATTGAACTCTCGTGAGAAATTGGATAAAAATCACGAAAAAGATATTTTCTCAGCCTTTTTCCAGTGAGTGCATAAACAACACACAAGTAATGCACGAACAATGTACAAATGGTATACAAATGGCGTACAAATAGTTTTCAAATTGAATTTTAACTAATTTAGATTATCTAGTAGATTTAATGCAAATTTAGTATTATTTTCTTATAAGTGTACAAACCATGCCCAATGGTTTATGAATTTAATTTTAAACTAATTTAGTTTTTAGATGTACAAATCGTCCAACACAAAGTGCACAACTAGTGCACAAAAGGTACACAATTCATGTACCAATGAAATTTTAAGTTGAATTTAGGTGCTTTTTAAAATATGAATTGATTTTACAAAATTCAAGAGATGCACTTTGCTTGGAGGACTGAAATAGTAATTTTGCAGATTTTCAAGTGCTAAATGTGCAAAATATTTGTAGATTAGATTTGTTCATCTAGCACAGCGGCAACTAGGACACTCAACCTGACAATTCAGATCGACGAGACAACTAACGAAGAAGCAGACAAGGTGTCGAACGTGGAGGGAGAAGAGAATAATAGAAAACATACATAGAGGAGGAGGTAGTGGCAAGCGAAGGCGAGGTCGAGTTCGCAAACCGCCTTGTGATCTTTGCCGCAAAGAGAGAAGGTGATGGTGGATTTCACAAGGTGGAGGTAAGGGAGGAGAAAGAGAGAGGTAGAAAGAGAGGAGAGAAGGAGAGGAAGTGGCGGACAGAGGTGGAAGGCAGAGAAAGAGATAGGTGGAAAGAGATGAGAGAATGAGAGGAGGTGATAAACAAAGCTAGAGGGACGAGAAAGAGTGAGGTAGAAAAAGAGGAGAGAGAGTGTAGAGGAAGAGAGGAGAGAAATATAGGAGTTCAAAAAAATGAACGAGAGAAAGAGAAAAGACTACTCAAGAAATTAAACATATAATGTGGTAGTTGCGGAAATATTTTCGTAAGTCTCATAGTTTTAGAAATAGTTTAGGTTGACTGCTGAATTTAAGTGAGTAATTTCCTCAAGAAAAAAGATACCAATAGATTTGCAACTTATTAGTTTTAGAGACATTTTTAATACTAAAAAAATTGAAAATTCGACTTTTGATAAAAATAAATAAAATAATTTATTAAAAAAATGCAACAAAGATTCTTTCACATACTGGGGAGACCGTGACGGCAAGATGACGTATTTTAAGAAACTATTTGCGGCACTTTAACAATCTTCTAAAATGATTTAAAAAAAAACAATCTTCTAAAATTGTCACGATAGTTAAATGCCAGACAGTAAATTTTTGTCTATAGTTTCCGTTTTCTTCCTCGTCCCGTTGTAACTCTTTTATGATTCTGCTTTCCTTTCTGCTTCTGGTACACCACACATAACCATCAATTATGTTAATGTTTTCCCATTTTTATTTATTTCTATAACTGTTTCCTTCAACAGAAATTTGTCGTTTCTTACTTCCAAATTATAGTGCTTTGCATGGCAACGTCATTAAAGATGAGTGAATTAATGTTGCTAAAATTGTGACAAATTAATAAGTTAGTTATCGATAAAAAAAATAATAATTTAGTTGGCATCATGTAATACGTTCAATGAACCGTAGAGTTGGTAGTCTAGTGGTATGTAAGTTTTCACTAAGTTATTATACCTTCCATAGGATGAGTATAGTCACGCCTGGTTGGGTCCTAGCACTTTACTCTTCAATAATACTTTAGTGACGAGACTTTACTTTCACCATTCTTAGTAATAAGCTTTTAAATATTGTAACAAAAAAAAGTTCGTGTGGTCATACTTAATGAATCTTTCTAAATTATAATGCTTTGACAAGTGGAGAAGGTTCATATGAAGATTCTACAGTGAAAAGAGTTTGAAGATTGTGGCTGAAATGGATAGAAACGTAGAAACATATAAATGCTAAATAGATAAGCAATTACAAATATTATAGAAAAAAGGCCACACACACATTACAAACGAAGGTAAGCTCCTAAGAGTGTTTCAATTTTGCATATTTCATATTAATATTCCAAATTTTAAGAGTGCTTACTTTTGTGCAGATAATTACGAGTATTCAAGAATTTATAATGATTTGACATATTTGTTACCATAAAAGATGTTTTAATAAGTATTTTTTTATAAGATTTGAACTTAAAACATAACATATTAGCCATATGAGGTTTAATAAGTGTTACATAAAAGACTCTTTTGTTAGTTGTTTCATTAAAAATGCATGTTTTAATAGCAGAATTGATTCCCCCCATGTTTCAGATAATTAATTAAAAGCAAAACCCTATTCTCAGGTTTGATGCTTAACGTACCCCAACATCATCATCAAATTCTGCAATTTAGATGGCCCCTACTTTCATGTTCCACCATCGTTAATCGCCACCGTTCATCACAGATCTCAAATTCTAAAGCTATCCCACATACACCATAATACACTTGCTTGCAGTAGTTGATGTTTCATTTTTTGAACAATTTTAGGTCTTTGAATAAATACGTGAAGTTTGGTATATTTTTTAATATTTTATGTATAAAACATATTAATCGTCCAAATTGATTATACTTATATTCAACAACTCCTTCTCTAAATTTGATATACTTAAGACTTTCTTGGTTGAGAGTAAGTAGGTGGGAGAAATGCTATTTTACGGAAAATAGATAAACTTATTTTGTTTGGTTGAACAAAGGAAGTTAAACTTCTCAAGAAATCAAACACTTAACTTCTCTTTGATGTTAGGAAGCTCGACTTCATGACCCTCCATTGGGAAGTAATTTCTTGAGGAGGTCCGAAAATCCAACTTCCTTATCAACCAGACAAATATTTTACGAATATACCCTCAAAATTTAATTTATTTATAATTTTTTATTTATTTTTAAAATTTTATAAATTATTTCAATAATATTTATAAATAAATTTTTGATAAAATATTTTATAAATAAATTTCAATTTTATATAAGTTATAAAAAATATTTTATTACTTTTAAGATTTTCCAAATATGTTTTATATGAAATATTTTTATTTAATTAATAAATAAATTTTTCCGAATTTTAAAAAAATTATTCTTCATTATAGAATTGTGTAAAAAAATAACTGTAGTTTTATTTCTTATAAGAAAAAATATGTTATGTAATAAAAATAAATATTTTTTGTTTATATTATTAATTTAAATCTAATAAAAATGAGAATATTATTAATTTTTTTAAACTAACTTCCTGAGAAGTATATGTTTAAACTAAACGCAATAAATTACATTTACCAACAATTCAACATGTCAACCAAACACATTTATTACTTCATAAGAAATAACTTTCCGGGATTTGACTTCCCAGAAAGTTGAACTAAGCGAACCCTAACGAACATTCTGATTGTAAGTAGAATTTATCTTTTAAAATACACACGTTTTAAAAAAATGAAAAAAAAGGTAATATTTTAATTTTAAACTAGTTGTATACTCTTGAAAATCAAATTTAATTTAATCACTTGATCTACTAGTTCGAACGTAACAGAATGTTATCTTCAAATTAAAAATATCCCATAACATTGTCACTAGCTATTTGATAGATGAAAAATGAGTTAAAAGCTTATTTGGTAACAAAGTTATTAAAATAATTTGTAGATTGTGTATAAAACATATAAAGTTTTAAGTAGACATATTGTTTAAATTATGATTTAGTTGATAAAGTTTTTTTAATTTATTCGAAGATAAAATTAGTTTTATTTGAAATAAGATAAAAAAATTTGTAAAATAAAACTAAAACTAAAAAATCATGATAAATTTGAAAATAAGATAAAGACTTTTCAGGATAGATAAACTTTAGATTTTTTCTTGAGATAATTATAGATTATTTTAAAAAATTAATAAATTTGTAATTATCAAAAACAAATAAGGATATATTAGTTCAAACAAATTTTATCCCATTCTAGTATTATGATCATGATTAAAAAATAAAAATTAAATATCTTTTAGAGTTTTGTTTACAATAGATTGAAAAATAAATTATGGACTGATAAATTATATTAATGTTATGCGTTTTTAAAAAATATTTAATAAAATTGAATATATGGTAATACAATTTTTTTTCAACACGCTTCAAATAAATTCTACCATCGAAACAAACATAAAATCATGACAGGCTCGTTTTATAAAAATACAAAAATAACGCATCGAAACAAACATAAATAAATAAATATAGCCTATTTGGAATAAAATCATGACAATAAAAAATAGATATACTTTTTCTTTTAAATTACAAATATCATAACTTTGATTGTCCGGTTTAATGTTGAGTTTAGCAGTTCTACAAACAAGAAGTCCCACCAAACCAAACTGACTCGAATTTCAAGATTCTGAGTCCATTATGGAACTTGACGCCCCACTGCCTCTTTTCTCTCTGAGTCAGTGCTCTCTTCTCTAGGTCGACCTCACTCTATACTCTCATAACCCCACCTCCTTCACACGAAGGCCTTAAATTCCTTCCAAGACATAATAATGTTGTATTAGTAGTTACAGGAGCTGAAAGAATCTGCCATTTTTTTTTATCAAATCACTCTAGTTTTTGCCTTATCTCAAATACCCACAATCTGTTTTGAGGTAAGAAAGTTTCTTCTGTTTCATTTCTGCTAAAAAGATACAATCTTTACTTACTTTCACATTGTGTTGTAAGAAACTGTGAGTTCTGTCCTGAATTTCTGATAGATTATTTCATTTGTTGTGGGTGGTTTTGGGTTTGATCAGTTTTTGCTTTCTATGTGGGGTTGCTGTTTTTTGCCATTTGAAGTAAGATGATCTTTTTCTTTTTTCTGTACGAAAAAATGGGTTGTAATGTATGGGTGTTTTTAACTGTGGGTTGCATGTGAAAAATCTAACGCTGTAACTAACCGGCAACAGCCATTGATGATGATGACTCTCTTTCTGTCATAAGAGCTCTCATTTTTCCTTTTTCAAAAATAAATGATGTAAAAAATGGGGGCGTTAAATCATCAGAAGTGTGAAGAAGTAAAACAATGGCATATTTTTAACGTCATTATAATCCATGTTTGGCATATTTATTGACACAGATTAACAGTACAGAGTATATTTTATTTTTCAGTGTATCTAATTTTTCTCAAAATTTTCAAGTAGAGGAAATTAATCTGAGATCATTCTTTACTAAAATTAGTTCAAACCTGAAAGCACATTTTTTAACTCATTTTCGTGACTATGTTTGGCAGAAAGGAAAAATTATTGGGTTTGGAAAGTTTATCCTGTACAAATTAGGCTGCATTATTGTTTTTACATAATGTGTGAATGGAATGAGGCATTATTAGCTCGTTTTGGGGCTCTTTTCTATCTTTCTTTTTGGGTTGAAAAAAGAGAATCAAAGTAATGTCACTTTAGACTTTTTCAGAAAGTTTAGTCCTTGTGTTCTTAAAAATCCTGCAAAGATCTTATGTTGGTCTTCTTTTGTGTTACTCCATGAATATCCTTCCTCAACACATCTGAAACTTTCCTGATCAAGTGTGAGCTCAAAAATGTGCTTAACTAATTAATTTTGTTCTGCTCTGGTGATTTACATCCATTATTTCAGTTGTTATTGAAGAAAATAGTCCTTTTTGGTGATCAAGAATGAAGAGAAGGCGTTTGATTAGTGAAGCTAAACATCCATTTGATGCACACCGTAAGATTGCCTTAATCTTTTCTTTTTCAGGTTGGTCTTCATGTTTTTGATTAATTTAACCAAGATTTTCTTTGAACTGTGACTTCATAGTGATGAAATATAGAATTGCTATTTCTGGAATAAAACCATGTATTAGTTCTGCCAGAACATGTGGCTATCATCAGTAATAAATTTTTAACTTTCATTCCGGTAAACTCTGCTTGGAGCTTGATGTAAGCATCCATATCTGATGGAAGTAGCCAACAAATAATCTTATAAGCATTTTTATATATTTTAAGATTCAAGTGACAGCCTGAAAGTTGATAAACTCTAGGTGGAATCATGATTTTAATGTATTATGTGATAATGTTGATAGTCATTCTGGAATCCTTAACAGACCTAGTTGATACTATTTAATAAGAATAAAAATGCCATGAAGTGATTTCAATGGCTTGATTGCAAATATCTATTTACTAAACTCGTAATTGTAAGTCCCTTGGAGCTTTCATTCACATTAGTTACTGAACATTCACTAAAATAATTTGTAATTGGAATTATATCTGACAGCTTTTGAGGCTTTATGCTGTGGCTCATGGAGGAGTGTGGAGC
>CAODLS012000385.1:0-13431 GCA_948243855.1 Flueggea neowawraea
TTCTCTCTTTGTGGTGATTGAATTATTAAGATGGTTAATTTGATTAATCAATAATAATTTGGGGTTTTATGATTTATGTGTTAAATAATATTTAATACATAATCCATTAATGTAATTGGTTTTTTTAATAATATGAATCACAAATTATTATGGGTATATTATTATGTGTGACATAATAAATTTGGCCCATATGTTTTAATAAGGGAGTGATTTATTTAATGATAGTGTATCATGAAATTAAAAGCCCAATAGCATTAAAAAAACCCTTAAAAATTTAGAATATATCACACTCCTATTTTTTAGGAGTCACATATCCTATGCTTGCTACCATGGACCCTTAGCTTCAGAAGCAATTTTAGGAAATGGAAGCATATGATATGATAGAGCATCTCAAGGAAATGTTCCAAGATCAAGCACGTCAAGAAAGGTTTGCAACCACTAAGGCATTGAATGCATACAAGATGACTCTAGGCACTTCGGTAAGTGCTCGTGTGCTAAAGATGAAAAGTTACATAGATCACCTCAACAAACTTGGTGCTTCTATTAGTCAAGAGTTGGTATTGACTTGATTTTGGGTTCTCTACCTGAAAGTTAAGACCAGTTTTTCATGAACTACAATATGCACAATATGGAAAAGTCTATTGCTGAGTTGCATGGGATGTTGAAGAATGTTGAAAATAACATTCACAAAAAAAAAATCATGTGATCATGGTCCAAAGTGAGAGGTTTCAAAAAGAAAGGTAAAGGTAAGGCTGGAAAGGGCAAGGAACACTCCTAGCCTAAGTCCAAGTCCAAACCCAAGACAAAGAAGCCCAAACCATCCAAGGAGGGAGTTTGCTTCTTCTATAATGGACCAGGTCATTGGAAGAGGAATTGCAAACTTTACTTGAAGATCTGAAGAAGAACCATAGCGAGGCTACTGCTTCAGGTATCTTTATTATAGAAGCCAATTTATCTACTTTTATTTCATGGGTATTGAATGCTAGATGTGGATCTCACATTTGTGTGAATGTGCAGGGTCTAAAAAGTAATAGATGATTGGCTAAAGGTGAAGTGGACATGCGAGTTGGAAATGGGCAACATGTTGCTACATTAGCCGTAAGGACATAAGATTTTACTTTGCCTAGTGGACTTGTTTTAGAGTTAAATAATTGTTATTATGTGCCTGCTGTGAGCATAAACATTATTTCAATTTCTTGTTTAGATTTGGATGGATTTCATTTTATTATTAAGAATAATAATTTCTCCATCTACCATGGAGACATGTTTTATGGCTCTGCCCAATTGTCTAATGGTCTCTATGTTCTAAACTTGGAACAATCCAAGCACATCTATAACATCGATACTAAGAGATTTAAATCTAATGATTTGAGTCTAACCTACTTTTTGCATTGTCGTTTAGGTCATGTGAATGAGAAATGCATTTTGAAACTCCAACAGGATGGACTTCTTGATTCATTTGACTTAGAGTCATTCGAAACAAGTAAATCTTGTTTATTAGGCAAAATGGCTAAGTCTCCTTTCACCGAAAATGTTGAGAGGGCTAGTGATTTATTGGGCCGTATGGATACATATGTTTGTGGACCAATAAGTTCGATTGTCAGAGGAGGTCTTTAGTACTTCATCACTTTTACCGACGATTTTAGTAGATATGACTATATCTACCATGAAACATAAGTCAAAATCATTTGAAAAGTTCAAATTATTTAAGAATGAAGTACAAAATAGCTTGGAAAAAATATTAAAGCTCTTCAATTAAATCGAGGTGGCAAATATTTAAGCCAAGAATTTGACTATTATCTTAAAAAGTGTGGCATAGTCTGACAACTTACTCCACTAAGAACACCTCAATGGAATGGTGTATCTGAATGGAGAAATCAAACTCTATTAGATATGGTCTAATCTATAATGAGTCAAACATATCTTCAAATGTATTTTTTAGCATATGTACTAGAAACTATTGTGTTCTTACTTAATAGAATTCCATCAAAAGCAGTTGAGAAAACACCATACGAGATATGGACAAGGAAACGTCCCAATTTATCTTTTCTGAAGATTTGTGGTTGTGAGGCTTATGTGAAGCATTTGAATTCTGAAAATCAAGCACCAAAGTGGACAAGTGCTTCTTTGTGGGGTTTCCAAAAGAAACAAAATGATACTATTTTTATATTCGACCTGAGAGCAAAGTGTTTATTGCTCGCAATGCTGTCTTTTTGGAAAGGGAGTTCATTTCCAAAAGAATCATTAGGAGTAAAATATATGTTGAAGAAGTTCAAGAACCGTAAGTTGTAACAGAACTGTCAATGGAAATTCAACAGGACTCACAACAATTTTTTGGGTCAGAACCACCAACACAAGGCTCATGTAGGTCTTGTAGGATTCATCACGAGCCTGAGAGATATGGATTTCTCATTACTAATGATAATAGCATAATATATGTGGATCATAATAAGCCCACATCCTACCAAGAAGTGGTGATGAGTCTGATTCTGACAAATGGCTTAAGCCCATGAAATCTGAAATGCAATTAATGTATGATCACCAAGTTTGGACTTTTGTTGATCCACCTGAGGGTGCTAATGTTATTGATTGCAAATGGGTTCATAGGAGCAAACACGACATGACCTACAAGTCTCAACTTGTTGCAAAAGGTTTCAAACAAACCCATGGTATCGACTATGATGAAACTTTTTCACCAATCATTATGCTCAAGTCTATTAGGGTTCTTCTTGCCAATGCTACGTACTACAATTACGAGATTTGGCAAATGGATGTCAACACAACGTTTCTTAACGGAAACTTACTCGAGGATGTGTACATGACACAACCAGATGGTTTTGTTGATCCTAAACATCCTAATAAGGTGTGTAAGCTTCAAAGATCCATTTATGGATTGAAGCAAGGTTCATGAAGCTAGAATCTTCATTTTGGTGTAGCAGTTAAGGATTTTGGTTTCATAGAAAATGAAGATGAACCTTGTGTATACAAAAAGGTTAGTTGGACACAATTGTATTTATAGTACTTTATGTGGATGACATTCTACTCATTGAAAATGATATTCCCAGCTTGCAGAATGTCATGTCTTGGTTAGGGAAATGTTTTTCAATGAAAGACATAGGCGAAGCTGCTTATATTCTAGGCAAAAGGATATATAGAGATAGATCTCAAAGGTTAATCGGCCTAAGTCAAAGCGGGTACATTGACAACATGCGAAGAAGGTTTAGCAAGAAAGAATCTAAAAAGGGATTCTTACCAATGTCTCATGGCATTCAAATCAAAAGGTCTCAATATCCTATGATAAGGTATGAGAGAAAGCGCATGAGTAAGATTCCATATGCTTCAACTATTCGTTCTATCATGTATGCCATACTTTGCACCCAACCTGACATCGCCTGTGCTTTCAGCATGACAAACAGATTCCAGTCAAATGTAGGTGAAAGTCACTAGACAGTAGCCAAGAATATTCTTAAGTACTTAAGAATAACTAAGGATGCTTTCTTGGTCTATGGTGTACAGGAAGGCGAATTAGTTGTAAACGGTTACACATATTCTGGCTTCCAATCTGACTTGGATGACTTTAGATCACAGTTAGATTTTGTGTTTTGTTTGAATGGAGGTGTTATGAGTTGGAAGAGTTCCAAGCATAACACCGTAGTTGATTCTACTATAGAGGCTGAGTACATAACTGCTTTAGACGCAACCAAAGAGGCAGTTTCGATCAAGAAGTTTATTACAGGTCTTGGCATTTTTTCTAGCATTTTAAACTGAATAGAACTATATTGTGACAATAATGGGGCCATTGCCCAAGCGAAAAAGCCCAGGTCACATCATCAATCCAAACATATACTCAGCTGTTCCACCTCATTTGAAAGATCATTGAGAGATGAGATGTCAAGATACGCAAAGTTGATACAAATGACAATGCATCTGATCCAATGAGGAAACCACTACCACAACCGAAGCATAATCATCATACTAGGTCATTGGGTATTCAGTTTATGCTTGATTGGGCTTAGTGCAAGTGGGAGATCGTTAGTTATATGCCCTAGCCCAATCATATAAACATTGTCATTTATATTGCTATTTAATAAATATGATGCATATCTATTTTGGCATATATATTATCTTGTTATTTAGTGATGCATTAACTTGATATTAGTATACATGAATAGTTGATTCTATCTTATGTCATCAAGTACATGACTTGATTGTAAAACCTTAACACAAAGGAATGTTATTCTAAATTGTCTCTGGTCATTCATTATTATGGGAATGATAATGAGATAAGACTAGTATGCGATCTGAGAGATGATCATATTTTACTGATAATGGACATGGGATGTTGCTCAAAACATAGATACATGTTTGGAAGATGATATTGGACTGACCCGATATGAGAAATAATACATGGATTATGTCATCAATGTTTCTTATTGCAGTAGTGATATTTGAGTCCTTCGAATTGAATTCACCATGGATTCCTACATGAGGATATTTATGTTTTGATATAATTCAACATCATTCGTAACAGGATGATAATATAGGTTATAATTGGACATATGATAAATCATGTGGAGGAATGTGAGTGACAGTGAAAGAATTTGTCCCGCTCTTATTTGAGTGGGATATCTCTTGGCCACTTTACAAGTAAGACTGATGAAATGTATGGTCATGCTCGAATAAAAGTGATAGAGGTTATCAATATTATATGTTTTGGTCAGTCTACTTGGGTATCAAGAAATATTTGATTAAGCTATATAAAGATGATGTGATACATGTTTTATGCTTGGTTGAGATATCATGTGACAAAAATGGACTAAATACGTATTGTGGATTAGGTTTTCTCGAGTCATCGAACTCACTCAAGTTGGGTATTCATAATATCTTACTAGATGCCGCTTATGACTTGTGGGCCTAAATGGTTATTTAGGCCTACTGGTAATATTGACTGACCTTACAGTGTCAGACATTAGAACGAACTACTCTTTATAATATATCTTGTTATTATCATATGAGAACATTTTAAATACAATTAATTGGTTAGTTGTTTGAAAATGTATGATGAAGTACTTTATTTTATAATAGTTTTAAAATAAATTACAATTCATTTGACTTAGTCAAAGTAGTTTGTTTAACTTGATCAACAAAAGAAAGAATTTCTTTGACTTAGTCAAATAAAGCAATTCATTTGACTTAGTCAACTAGGAAGGAGTTTGACTTGGTAAACATGGGAAATTGCATTTTATTTATGAAATAAAATGAGGGCCGAATTTACATTTTAAATATAGAGCCAAAATTATTTACTAATTAATAAATATATCTATCTTAAGTGGTTAGTCATTGTTAGACAAGAAATATGAGTATTCTTGTGGGACAAGACTTAGGACTCCTAGTGAAACTAGAAGTAGGGTTTACCAAAGTCTATAAGAAGGCTTCTTATGAAACCTTAGCTCTTCTTGCCGTCTATACTGCCAGTAAAAGAGAAAAAAAATAGCAAGGTATATTTTTTAAAGTGTACTAAAAATTCGGTGCTGGCTCATCTTATAGTTCGATTCGGGTGGGTATCGGTAGAAGTCGTTCACATCCTGTAGCGTCTAAGACTCAACTCAACAACACCTTCTCATTCTTGATTCGAAACATTGAGGTAAAAGAACGTTCCCTAATAAGTTTTATCGAATTGCTTGAATCCTCAATGGAATTCGTTGACAATTTTTTTTATTTCCGCTGCATGCATGGTGTCATAGATTCCAAAACCTCTTTCCACGGCTCTTTACAGTCTCATGCTCCGAAGATATTCTACTCAGATTTTACGTTTCTCCAACACTTGTATTGAATCATACCCTTGAAAACTCACATCAAAGTGTTGGAAGCATATGATCTTAAAATTGAGCAAGCATGATTTAGTTTAAGGATTGCCCAAACTCAAATATGAAAAAGATCTAGTGTGATGCATGTGTCATATGAAAGTATTTAAAATCATCATTTCATAGCAAGAACATCATTTATACATCTAAACCAATTGTTATCATGAGAATAATAATGAATGAAGGTTAGCATGTTGCTAAGTGTATAATCACATTTTATTCATTATGGATATGACATATCACTTAGAACATAGATAGATGTTAGGGAACATGTATTTGACTGGTCTGTTATGAAAGCACTTTATAGATTGATGTCACCACTAGCTTTCATGCAGTGGTGATATTTGAGTCCTCTGACTGAAACTCAGTATCGACTCCTACTTGAGGAATCACATATTTTAACTTGGTCAAACGTCATCCATAACAGGGTGACAATAAAGGCCATGTTTGGATATGTCATGAATCTTATAAAGGAGTGATAGTGAGAGTGACGAATTTGTTCCTCTTATGAAGAGTGATATCTCCAGGCCATTTGGTGAGTAGGATTGATGGAATGTATGCATACTCAAATCAATTAACAAAGGGATTATCAATGCCATTTGTTATATCAATTTACTTGAGAGGAGCATGATGAGAGAGTTGAATTACTTTGTCAGTCTGCAAATCAAGCAAAAGAAGGATGACATCTTTGTCAATCAAGGCAAGTATGTGATTGACATGCTGAAAGTATGGAATGGAGAATGCCAAGTCCATCCCAACTATAATAAGCACAACAATTAAGCTCACCAAAGATGAGGAAGGTAAAGAGGTTGACAAAAAGCTTTATAGATGTATGATTGGATCACTTATTTATTTTACTGCAAGTAGACCAGATATCATGTTTAGTGTTTGTCTTTGTGCTAGATTTTAGTCTTGTCCTGGAGAGTCACATTTAAAGGATGTTAGAAGGATTTTTTGGCACTTGATTGCAACCAATAATGTTGGTTTGTGGTATCCAAATAATGATTGCTTTGATCTCATTGGCTATAGTGATACTGATCATGCAGGAAACCAACTTGACAGGAAAAGCACTTTGGGTACTTGTCAATTCTTGGGAAACACACTTGTCACTGGGTTTTCCAAAAACAAAATTGTGTTGCATTTTCCATTACTGAATCTAAATATGTGGCAGCTGGGAGTTGCATTGCACAAAGTTTTTGGGTAAAACAACAGTTTTTGGATTTCCAAATTCAGTTTTCTAAAATTCCTATCAAGTGTGACAATACAAGTGCCATTAATATTTCCAAAAATCCAATTCAACATTCTAGGACCAAGTATATTGACATTACACATCATTTCATTAGAGATCATGTTCTCAAAGGAGACATTGAACTCGAATTTTTTGCATCAACTGATCAGCTTGCTGATATTTTAACAAAATTCCTTGATGAAAAACAATTTGTTTCCATTTGTAGGTGCATTGGCATGTGTGATGTGAATAAGTTTTAATTGTTATTTGTGCATATTTATGTTCATTTGCATTCATTCATACATATATATTAAAGAGATCTATGTGCACATTGAAATCACTGAAGTTAGAAGGAACAAGGTTCTAAGTTTTGGTTTTGCAAGTATACTGTGTGCATTACAGTTGGTATAACACAAGTAGATAGAGGTCTATTGTTTTTGGGTTTATCTGTATTGGCCACAAAGTGCATTGCAGAGGTACTATGTACGTAGATCATCATGTTCTTTCAGTGGATAAATTTTTGGGTTGTGTTGCATACTTTGAATATGGTAGAAAGCGCGTAAACGGTCATGGGTAACTACCTGAACTTTTTTGGGTTTGTGATGTGTGCATTGCATGGTGTACTGTGCACGTAGTCCAAGATGAAATTATTTCAGAGTATCAGTTATGATGGTTCTAAGCATATTATATGGCTACAAAGCACATAGTGTGGGAAGTAGAGGTGCCTATAGTACGTACGTAGAAGAGGATGGAACATACGTAGGATTGAAAAATAAGGTCACGTAGAAATGGTTTTAAGAACTTTATTTCAACATTTTTACACTGTGCGCGTAGCTCCTTTAATTTGTATAAAAGCCACAAAATCACAGTTTCCCTCTCACTCTCTATTTCGAAATTTCTAAACCTAAAGTTCACTCCCGCTCAAATTTCCCACAAAATTGAAACCTCTCTCTCACTCTGAACCAAACCATATTGCTCTCAAATACTTTCCAAATCCCTTTCTCTCAGATTTCCCTAGTTTAGAAACCCTAATGCACTTAACAAACCCTAAACCTCACGTAGCATCCTTGTTTTAGTGGCTCCTAAAAATAAAACATAAATTCGCACGAAGAATACTCATGACAAGAATGCTCCTGTGAAAGGCGAATCCCCTACTTAAGAGGCCAAGGAGTACTCAAGAGAAGCAAGTCTTCACCACACAAGGTATTCTTGTATCCTGTCCCTCTAAGAAATCGAAGAAGAAGATGGGTGTTGTTATTGAAGATGAGTTCGACATTGTGAAATTCATTGATGTACAAGATGCTATATTTTATAATCATCTAGCAAGAGTGAAGTTTTCGGACTGTAGGATTTTTTATTTTCGTTCTTTGAATGGAGGAGGCTTAGAAATTGAAGAAGATTTTGGTAGGTATGGGATTAGAAATTTTTGTGTGGTAGGAGATTATTACTACCCAAAAATGGTGAAGGAATTTTATGCGAATGCAAGGTTGTGGGAGAACAGAGATGCGGATGATCCTATTGGTTATGGAGATATAGAAATAACCAGTAGAGTAAATGGTTGCAAAATGTTGATAAATGAAACTCTATTGCATGAATTATTTGGATTGTCTAATAGAGGTTGCAGTGTCAAGAAAGAAAAAGGAGTAAAAGAGTTTATCGATGAGAATGCAAACAAAATTACAGTAGATCTTGAAGAGATTAAGAAGATTATGCTTGAAAGAGCTGGCGTAGTGAAGGTGGAGGCAAAATTACTAGATCAAAATGATTTTGGAGCAAAGTGGAAGATGGTTCACTTGTCTTTTACAAAGATTTCGCAACCAAAGTCACACACAATCTCCTCTCACCTCTTAAGACATGATTCAGATGTATCTTTTGATGAATGGTAGGGAGATAAATTTTTCCGATGTAGTGATTGATTGGATATTATAGAAAGTGAAGAACTTCAATCTACCAACTTTTGAATGGAAGGATAGGCAACGAAAGAAGAGTATGACATTTGGTAGCCATCTCACAAGGATTTTTAAACACTTTGATATCACTTTTAAATGGTATGAATCAGTCCAAGTGTTTGAGACTTCAAAGATCATAAATGGATCTCTTCAAGGAATGAAATTATTTAGAACAATAGAGAGAGGCCATATTTAAGTGAGACCAATGTGATGTTTCATGATAGAGACAAGAAGTGCATGCCTAAGAACAAGGACACGATCTTTGGGAGAAGAAAAGGTGAACAACAAAAGGAGAATGTCAAAGAGGAAGAGTCAGAGGAAAAAGAAGAAGAAGCAGCTGAGGATGATAAGAATTTGCCAACTGAAGCTGAAGTTGAAGCTAGAGTAAGTTCTAACAGAGGTCGGAGGACTAAGCTTGATAAATTGTGCAAAGAATTTTAAGAGTTCAAAGCTGCTACCGCTTCAAAATTTGAAATTCTCATGTTAAATTTTGAAGTTGTAACAAATATGTTACAAGAGAATTTCAGAATGCTAGAGATCTTGATAGGAGAAACTCAGAGTTTGAGGCATCAACCACCTTCTCCAAGTCATCCAACAGTAGGAGCAACACCTCCAAGTCCTTCTTCAAGTCCAGATGATCCTACTGGTGGTGTTGATGGAACACACACCAGTTAATCCAGAAACTAAAGTACCAAATGCTGATGAGCCAGTTGATTTGAATACAGAATTGATTGTTGAAATAGAACAAACTGAGGAAGAGCATGTCAAGGAAACAAATGAAGAGGCTGAAAAAGTTAAGGAACACGAAGAAGAAACTAATATTCCTCATACTGAGTAAGAAGAACATAGTACTAAGGTTCCAGTTAATGAGCCAACTGAGCAAAAATTCGAGGAGACAGAACTAGAACTTCCTCATCCTCTAGATTGTCAAAGGCTTACATGGATTTAGAGATGATATGGAGAATGAGGGATGAATTTATAAAAGAACTCATGAAGGAGCAAACCAAAGAATCAAAGGAATTTGGCTTTCTCCCACAAACAAGCATTTATCAGATTTGCAAGCGAGCTTATCCGATGTTAACTTCTTAACATGAGATTCGCAACCCCAGATCCTTAGAAAAGACAAATTTGGTTTTCTCCCATTCCATATCTCATTTGGTGTCTTCTCAACTGCTTTAGTTGGATTCATATTTAGTAGGAATGTTGCAGTCTCAAGGGCAAAACCCCAGAAGGATATTGGAAGATCTGTTTGACTGATCATAGATTGAACCATATCTAATAGTGTTTGATTCCTCCTTTTAGACACACCATTCCATTGTGGTGTTCTTAGAGAAGTGAGCTGTGAAACTATTCCACACTCTTTAAGATGTTGGTCAAACTCTAAGCTTAAGTATTCGCCACCTCGATCGGAACGAATGGCTTTAATACTCTTACCTAGTTGGTTTTGTACTTTATTCTTGTACTCTTTGAACTTTTCAAAGGTTTCAGACTTGTACTTCATTAGATAGACATATCCATATCTACTGAAGTCATCTGTGAATGTAATGAAGTAGTCAAAACCACCTCTAGAAGATGTACTTAATGGTCTACATACATCAGTATGTATTAGGGCCAACAAGTCACTTGCCCTTTCATTTTTCTTTTTGAAAGGGGCTTTAGTCATTTTGCCATGCAAGCAAGATTCGCATATCTCATAAGATTCAAAATCGAATGAGCCAAGAATTCCATCTTGATGGAGTCTTGAAATGAGTTTCTCATTTACGTGTCCTAAACGACAATGCAAAAAGTATGTAGAGTTTAACTCGTTAGTTTTAACCCTTTTAGTATCAATGTTATAAATGGGTTCACGTGTTTCTGAGTCTAGAACATAGAGTCCATTGCTAAGAAATGCTTTTCCATAGAAAACGTCCTCTCGATGAATATAAATTGCATTATTCTTAATAATGAATGAAAATCCATCATTATCTAAACAAGAAACTGAAATAATGTTTTTTCTTATTGCAAGCACAAAATAACAATTGTCCAAAACAATTTCAAGCCTACTGGGCAAAGTCAAATAATAATCCCCGCTTTTCAAAGCCGCAACTCTTACTCCATTGCCCATGCGAAGGTCGACTTCACCCTTCGCCAATGCTCTTCTATTTCGGAGTCCCTGCACATTCGAACAAATGTGAGAACCACAACCGATATCTAATACACAAGAAGTTGAAATAGAAAGATTGAATTCAATAACAAGGATATCTGAAGTAAAATCCCTGTCTGTG
Organism: Flueggea neowawraea; assembly: GCA_948243855.1. Classification (NCBI taxonomy): domain Eukaryota; kingdom Viridiplantae; phylum Streptophyta; class Magnoliopsida; order Malpighiales; family Phyllanthaceae; genus Flueggea; species Flueggea neowawraea. Next base: position 11,306 of record CAODLS012000385.1, read on the forward strand.
GCCTTCTTCAGCTCTTCCAAGTAGAGCGGCAAATTCGTTTTCGATGCCCAGTAGTGGAAGCACAAGCCCTCATTCAATGGCTTGGGCTTAAGAGCTTTGGGTCATTTGCCTTTGGATATAGGTCCAACCTTGTCCTTAGGATTGGGCTTAAGCTTGCCTTTTCCCTTATCACCCATTTTGAAGTCCTTACGAACTAGCAACACAGATTTGGTATTCTTGATATTTTGCTCGGTATTTTTAAGCATCCTATGCAGCTCGACAAGTGATTTATCAAACTTGTGCATATTGTAGTTCATGACAAAGTGGTCATAACTACTGGCTAACGATCACCTAAGAGTCCATCAAGATTTTAGGTCAAAGGGTTCGAGTCTAAGCGTTGCACGAGAAATACTTATGACATGCTACCATGTACTATTCTCGTGAATGGATCAATCCAAATACACTGTTCACTAAAATTTATCTATGTACTCTGATCGATATGTCATATCCTATGACCGTAAAACAGGATCATCTCAAAAGGTACATACCAGTCTTCATTCATTGCCATTCCCATGACAATGATTGACTATGGATATTTGGAATAATGTTCTTTTATGGATTAAGGTTTTACTATTCAAATCATATTTGATAACTTAATCAAAACCACTATCCATGGATAATTCATCCAATTAAATATGCACAAAAATAAGAAACAGGATGAAAAATGCCTCATACATATAAATCAAATATAAAGGGGTTCGAATACAATGTGCTTGGGGCTAGGGCTTACACTAAGAATGATAATATGGGACTATAACACAGTGTACAGAATAGTATTGTGGACTTAAACACTAGACAGGACAGAGTATGTATCTGGCCAGATACGCGGCTACCAATTTACCCCGACAACTATGGTCTTCACAGAGCATTGATATATCAAAGGTTACATACCCATAACTAGGTCTTCCAGATCAAAATATATTTTTACCATAATATAATAGACAGACATGCAAAACATATTTCATATTTTCAGAAAACATATATATTCCAATATATATATATATTTATAGAGTAAAGCGTTGGTTATTTTAAACCACATAAGTCTGATTAATAATTAGCCAAATAATTATTAGTCGGATTTCATGTCATATCCCGACACATCAAAAACGATATAAGTAGAAAGACATAGCCTATGTGTCTGAAGCTATCATTTCACTCACCTGAAATTCGAAGCAAAGGATCCAATCAGGCACTATTGGTAGGTGGCTGGTCGTGCTGGCAGGAACAGGAAGCTGGAACAAATATATCCATAATAGATATTAGAAAATGATGTTGGTACTGTGGCGATACCGAATGAATGACACGCATATGCAGATGCTCAGAGATGCTGAAACTCTAATCCGAATGATAAACCATCATTCACAACCCAAAATTCAAAGTCCCTGTAAAATTACAGTTTGGTCCCGACCAATGTAAAATTATGATCAAGTCCTAAGACTCGACTAGGCTCTAAATAGCCCTCAAAGTACTCTGGAACTACTAACTAGTCTTCAAGGTAGTTAGAATTCCCAAAATAGACCCCAACACTAAGAGGTACGAAGATGTACAAAATTACACATTTGGTCCCTTAGAACAAAGCCTCACTTGAGTAACCCAGAGGCCTTACTCGAGTGACACCTACAGTGGCTTCAGATTTGCTTACTCGAGTAACATGTGTTCATCACTTACTCGAGTGGGCCATCTGCTTACTCGAGTAAGACCCTACCCAGATCATACCTAACTCAACAAAACCTCAATTTACCAGTGGAAATCGATAACTAACACCCATATTAACTCGAACTCAAGCCCCTGAACTCAAATCTAGAGTCAAAATCATCAACACAACTCAAAAACACACTAAATCGACCCAAAACAAATGGGTTTGAAACCCACTCACAAACATGTTCGATTTATGTAAATCCAAGCCTACATTATGTGCTAATGGACTCCTAAAGTCCCAAAATCATAACCCTTAACACCCATTCTAACAGAAACAACCTACATCCGAACCTAGGAGCATTCATTCAAACCCTAAATTGCACATTCATGCAAAATGATGGAAAATGAAAAAATGAGAGGTAAAGAGACAAATTCTTACCTCAAGAGAC
>CAODLS012001069.1:0-17904 GCA_948243855.1 Flueggea neowawraea
GAAGCTTTTGTGAAAAGACAAGTTTCAGAAAAGTTAGCACCAAAATCTGATAAATGCATATTTGTGGGGTATCTAAAGGAAATAAGAGGATACTGCTTCTATAACCGTTCTGAGAACAAAGTGTTTGTTGCTCGAACTAGAATCTTTTTAGAAGAACAGTTTATTTTCAAAGGAAATAGTGGGAGTAAAGTACTCATAGAGGAAATAAAAGAATCACAAATAACCACTGAAGATGGAACAGAGATTCAAGATGACTCACAAGGAGTTGTGCAGTCTGAATCTGAAATATAAGGCCCAAGAAGGTCTGGTAGGATTCGTCACGAGCCTGAGAGATATTGATTTCTTATAACTGACGATAAAATTTTTTTTCTTGTAGACCAGAACGAGCCTACAACCTACCAAGAGGCGATTGTAGATCCAAATTCTGCAAGATGACTTGAAGCCATGGATTCAGAAATGCAGTCTATGTATGACAACCAAGTTTGGAACTTGATGGATCCACCAGATGGAGCCAAGGTCATTGATTGTAAATGGATTTACAAGATAAAAACCGATGAGATCTCCAAAGCAAGACTTGTTGCAAAATGTTTCAAACAAACTCATAGTATTGACTATGACGAAACATTTTTACCAGTTGTTATGCTTAAATCCATTAGAATTCTTTTTGTCATAGTAGCATAGTATGACTATGAGATATGACAAATGAATGTCAAAACAGATTTCCTAAATGGAAATATGCTTGAGGATGTGTACATGACACAATCCGAGGGTTTTGTCGATCGTAAGAACTCTAAAAGGGTATGCAAGCTTCAAAAATCCATTTATGGATTGAAACAAGCATCCCAAAGTTGAAATCTTCATTTTGATGAAGCAGTCAAAGAGTTTGGATTCATCAACAATGAAGATGAGCCTTGTGTATACAAGAAGATTAGTGGGAGTGCAATAGTGTTTATTGTATGTTGACGACATCTTGATCATTGAAAATGATATTCCAACCTTGAAAAGTGTCAAGACTTAGTTTGGAAAATGTTTTGCAATGAAAGACTTAGGTGAAGCCTCACGTATCCTAGGGATACAAATCTATTGAGATAGATCTAAAAGGTTAATTGGACTAAGTCAAAGTGTATACATTGATAAGGTGCTAAAGAGGTTTAGCATGTTTAATTCTAAGAAAAGAATGATTCTCATGGTTCTTGGAAAATCATTGAGCAAGGTTGGTTGTCCTTCAACAAGATAAGCTAGAGATTACATGAGTAGGATTCCATATGCTTCTGCGATTCGATCCATCATGTATGTCATGCTTTGTACACGCCCTGATGTTGCATATGCTCTAAGCATGACTAGTAGATTCCAATCTAATCCAGGTGAAAGTCACTGGACCGCAGTCAAGAATATCCTTAAGTACTTGAAAAGAACTAAGGATGTTTTCTTGGTCTACGAAAGACAATAAGGCGGACTAGTCCTAAGTGGTTACACTAATGCTGGATTTCAGTCTAACCATGATCGCAATCTGGTTATGTATTTTATTTGAATAAAGATGCAGTTAGTTGGAAAGGTTCCAAGCAAGGCACCGTGACCAATTCTACTACAGAGTCTGAGTATATAGTTGCGTCAGACACAACGAAGGAAGTTGTTTGGCTCAAGAAATTCATTATTAGTTTGGATATTGTCCCAAGCATCGCAAACCCAGTAGACTTGTATTGTGATAACAGTGGGACTGTTGCTCAAGCCAAGGAGCAAAAATCATATAACCAAACACATACTTAGACGTTTTTACCTTATTCGAGAGATAGTCTGAAAAAATAGACTTCAAGATATGCAAAGTTGAATTCAATGACAATGTGGCAGATTCTTTGAGAAAAGCTTTACCATAACCGAAATATGAAAGACACATCAGGTCTTTAGGTCTTAGTTTCAAACTTGATTGGGACTAGTACAAGTGGAAGATTGTTAGAATTGTGCCCTAGTCCAATCATTAATGTGCATTGTCATTCAATTATTTAATAAAGAGACATTTCATTTTTATGAAATATAATCTGTTTTATAAAGATAAAACTCCATGAATAGTTTATTTTTCCTTATGCTATCAAGTATGTGACTTGATAGTAAAACTATAACGATAAAAGGAATACTATTCTAAATGTCTCTAATCGATCATTATCATGAGAATGATGATGAATTAATATTAGTATGTTGCTAAGCGAATAATCACGTTTTACTGATTATGGATATGAGATATCAACTTAGAACATAGATGCATGTTGGGAACATGTATTGGATTAGCCCGCTATGAAAGCACTTCATGGATTGTTGTCACAAAGTAGCTTTCATGCAGTGGTGATGTTTGAGTCCTCTGACTGAAACTCACTATCGACTCCTACATGAGGAATCACATGTCTTGACTTAACCAAACATTAACTGTAACAGGGTAACAATAAAGGCTATGATTGGATATGTCATGAATCATATAGAGGACTGATAGTGAGAGTGATGAATTTGTTCCTCTTTTGAAGAGTGATATCTCTTGGCCACTTGATGAGGAGGATTGGTGGAATGTATGCATACTCGAATGAATTAATAAAGGAGTTTTTCAATGTCATTTGTTATATCAATCTACTCGAGATCAAGAAACATGATAAGCTATATAAGGTTGACATGTGACCATGCATTATGCTTAGATGAGATATCGAATAACAAAATGACTATACATCAGACTGTGAAAGGTTAACTCGGATTACCGACAACCACTCAATTTTGGGTTGCCATAATGTATTACTAAATACCATTTATGGACTTTGGGCCTAAAAGTTGGGACGAGACTCATTGTCAATTTCGAGTGGGCCTATAGGGTCATGCACAAATAACGAATTTGATTGATTACAAAATATTCTCTCTTAGTGATGAATGAATTATTGAGATGGTTAATTTGATTAATCAATAATAATTCAGGATTTTATAATTTATGTATTAAATAAGATTTAATACATAGTCTATTAATGTGATGTGCTTTTAATATGAATCACCTATTATCATGGGTTTAATTGTTTAATTATGTGTGACATAATTTAGCCCATGTATGAGATTTATATTATGGTAATATATCATATAATTAAAAAGCCCAACAACATTAAGAAACCCATCATGAAATTCAGCCAAACGCAATGAGATTAGGGCATGAGGAATTTCGGCACAAGCCTTAAAAATAGGAGGGAGAAATTCAGCCTTCTCTTTCTATTTTTTAGGGATCACAATCCTTGTGTGACAAGGAGAAAATTTGGCACATGTATTGATTAATTAGGAGTTTATAACTAATTAGGAGTTTTAATTCTTGTATGACAAGGAAAATAAAACCCTAATTAGTATGAAACTTAATTAATTAGGAATAATTATTCTTGCAAGACAAGAAATACAAAACCTAGTGTGACTATGAATGAATTCAACTCACTTCTTGCACAAAGGGGAAAACTGAATCCTAGTAGGACAAGGAGAAGGAGAATTTTGGTTCCTATATGCTGCCTATCTAGGTCATCTCATATGCTTATAAATAGGCTTGCACCCCTTGCTATTTGATCATTCTATTGCCGAATTTGTGTGCCACAATTCAAAGAGAGAAAATAATTTCGTGAGCTTTAGAATAGTGATTCTAAAAGTTGCTAGTACATTGCAATCATTCCAAGGTAAGTTCGTTCGTGTGGATACCTGTAGCCACGTTCGCGAAAAAACAACGTGATTTCACAAGGTGATTCGGGTTCTTGGTCCTTAGAGCTACATCAACGTTTCATACAACCGATCGATCAAGCCTTGGTGAAAGGTAAATCTTCCAACATTAATTATATATGTTGATATGCATAGGTCCTTAGGGGAATTCAAGACATTAAAATTTTATTATATCCGCTGTCATGAATGTATATAAATGTCATATTTGAGCCGCGAATTTCAACAAGTAGGTGTCCCTTGTTTGGTGTTGATTTTCTTTCTTCACAATCTTTGAACACAAGTTAGAGAGTCTAGATACATTATATAATTAATTTTATAAAAAATATGTTTTTATTATTTATTTATAGTTAATTATTATTAAATCTATATAATATACTATATACTACTAATTATTAAATTAGTCATGAGAAAATTCAGACGAATCAAAAACAAAGATGAGGCTTCCCAAAAAAAAAAGCAAAGATGATGAAAATAATTAATGCAGAATTTAATCTAACTGATGTCAAATCAAATCTTCACCAAAAAAAAAGATATCAAATCATAATTGAATCTAAAAAAACCTAAAACTTGCATTTATGGTTTTGAAAAAGGTAATAAATAAATTAAAGAAAACACCAAACAAGATCCAACATTCACAAATCACAAATATTTATGCAATTTATCAGGTTTAAGTAAAATTTGTCCCTGTCAAATTGGGGTGGTACTATGTGGCTTAAAAATTGGGGTGATACTACAATAAAAATTTTTAAAAAAGTTTTTATTGAGAATTTAAGTTATTTAATTTCAGTTTCAGTTATTTAATTTGAGGGGTGGTTACTTAATTGTAGCTCTAAAAGTTACTTAATTTTGGATGTTATTACTTAATTTAGTCACCGATTACTTAATTTTGATTGGTTACTTAATTTTGTGATAAATTAAGTAACTATGACTGCTACTTAATTGTTGCTGAAATTACTTAATTTAAACCTCAATTATTTAATTTACTAAAAGAGTCACCATTAAAGACTCTTTTTAAGAATCCTTATTATAATAACACCCACCAAATTGAGGGAGACTTATTACCCAAGAAATCTTTGATACTCTGGGATTGCATAGCCGATAAATCGTTTTCATTGTAACTTGTTTAAGGCTAGGGATGATAATTTATACCCTACCCGATGAGTACCGATCTTACTTGTACCCATTCAATGCGAGTATTACTCGCTTTGACTGGATTTGGGTATAAGTAATATCCGTATTTTACTGTGCGAGTACGAGTAAGGTATGAATATAAGAATACCCTATCGGTACCCTTACCTGTTTAATAATATTCGTACTCGCGTCCATTATCCATTACTCATACCTGCTATATACACATATATATACATATATATATCTACACACACACACACACACACACACACACACACACACACATATATATATATATATATATATATATATATATAGAGAGAGAGAGAGAGAGAGAGAGAGAGAGAGAGAGAGAGAGACAGCCTTTTGAAGATAAATAAATTCTCATATTTGAATAAATTGATTTATAATTAGAATGAAACTATAGATGTATTTTGTTAAATATTATAGTTTTATGTAGCTAGAATGAGATGTTACTTTTGAAAAATTATTATTATAGTCTTACATTCAACGATATTATTATAACTAAAATATTAGACAAAATTTTTGTATATAAAACTTATTCATATAGTATTGATATATGGTTAGTTGGCCAATAAATCAAACATGAAAGTTCAAAAATAATATTTTTTGTCTAACATTTTCTTATATTTTGGTATATTATCGTCACAAATATAACATCTGGTCTAACATTTTCTCAACAGCAAGAGACTAGAACTAAGTGATGTAATTTGAATGTTGCAATGGGAATATCGAAAACATTGTTCATCTTCATCCTTGTATAGTATTTTAAACTATATTTTTTTGTATAAATTCTCTATCAAGTGATAACTTATCACATTACTATTTCATTAACTATATTCAATTGTAACTTATAGTTTTTATATTATATTGTAGAATATAGTATTTTATATTGTCTAGTGTATTTTTTTAATCTATTATTTTAAATTGGTAATATATTATTTTTTAAGTTAATTAACTAAATTTAAATCATGGGTAAATGGGTACCCTGTGGGTCGTGTACGAGTAATAATTTTTATTATCCGCACGAGTACGGATAAAATATAAGTACATAATATAAACTACAGATATAAATAAAGATATTGATATACCTTACCTATACTCTACCCATTGATAAACGTAGAGAGGAGGGGCGTGAGTAGTAGCCAAGAAGGCATGAAAAGAATGTAACTGGAGAGGGAGGGGTGGTCCTTATAGACCAGCTATCCCAAAATCATCGGATAATTGTTGAAGGGATGGCCGGTACAGTGATGCAGAGAGCAGCCAACGAAGCGTGGCTTAAATGCATGTACATCCCTCTCCAATTTAATTTATCAGCACTCTTCAACCATGGATCCTGGATTGTTGTGTCCATTCTGGTCGGTAATGGAGTGCCAAAGGAGCCAACTTGTCATGTGATCTTCTACTTCAATTGTATCGCTCGGAGCGTAACTATGTAGTTCATATATCTTGGTAATTCAACCTTCAGATTAAATATTGCGGGTCATTTATTGAGGGATTTTTATAAGATCACTAGTTATGTAAATTTAAGTATCCTACTATAAAAATAAAAATAAAAAACTGCCTACGGGGCTTTTTTTTGCCCTGTAAACCGGGTCTATACATTGCTGTTGAACACAAATAGATAGCTTCCAACAAATAGATGCTTCCAATACATGCCTATTGATAGCATAATAGAGACATACATAGTCCTAGATTGTTGCAAAAACCAGGATAATCAAAATGTTTCAGTTCGTGTCTGTCCTACCAAAAAGATAATGAAACATCACGTTTAGTCAAAACAAATGGTCAATTAATCAACATACTTAAACAGAAACAAGGAACAAACTCGAGCATAATCTAATTACCTCTTCCTAATTTTTGTTTCTCGTTTATCTCCATGAGAATGAAATTTGATTTCAGATTTCTAATTTCTAACTCGCTTAGATCGTTCATTCTATTCTTTCAATTCCTTAAATTCATCAAAACACAAACGAAAATAATACATTTCATGCCCAGTTCAAAATGCTAGATTCAATACAATACAGAAATCAATAAGAATCAATCTCCGCAATGTTCCATCAAATTCGTCTGCGTCGATTGGAGCCTCGTCAGGGGAAATGAGCAAAAGCAAGAAGCGAAAGATCGTTCTTGCTTACGCTGATAGATTGTGAAAATGTAACCAAGTTGACGTTGATGGTAAATATCAAGATTGATTACATTTGTGCCGTATTGAAAAAAAAAAAAAAAAAAAAAAAGAGCAAAAGGACATTGCATTAGATTACAAAACAGTATAGCTTGTTACATTTGTTTCAGGAATCTAGCTACGAGATTGTCTGCATTCTGTGGGCATTGTTTGACGTGGCTTGATTGTTCACGGCTCATGGCGAGTTCTCTAGGCTGGACGAGACAATTATCTAAATTTAGATTGCTTTGAAAATATGCACTTAATTATGCAACAAGATATTCGTCAAAAAAAATTACGCAACAAGATGTTTCAAGACGATCACATAAATTCCTTCCCAAAAAAAAAAAAAAACTTTAATGCCTTCAATTTAGTCGAATGAGCTGCATATATACATTACTCTTTTACCTTTTTTTGTGCGTGATAGGTTACAATTGTTACATGTTTTAAGTTGTATTTTGCATGTTAAATTACTGTCATTTTTGTGTTTTGTGATGTGTTTATTTGTCTTTGTTGTTCAGGTGAGTAAAACAAAACCCAACCAAGAAAAAAAATCAACCAGAAATCAATCAAAAAAAAACCATTAATCAATTAAAACAAATTAAGCAAAATATCAACTAGAAAACAACCGAAAAACAACCATTAACGAACTAAAACAAAATAAGCAAAAAATCAACCTAAAAACAACTAGAAATCAACTGGAAAAAAAAAACTAACCAACCAACTAAAACAAATTAAGCAAAAAATCAACCAAAAAACAACCAAAATCAATCGAAAAATAATCACTAATCAACTAGATTAAAAAATCAACCAAAAAATAATCAAAAATTAACTGAAAAATAAACACTAACCAACAAAAGTAAATTAAGCAAAAAATTAACTGAACAACAATCATTGATCAACTAAAGCAAATTAAGCAGAAAACAACAAAAAAATAACTACTAACCAACTAAAGCAAATTAAGATTTACAACCGATGTAATAACCAACCAAACAGAAATGTCAACTAAAACAAATTAATTTCATTCCAAAAATTATTTTATAATATTTTAAATTACTTTTCTAAGTAATAATTGAAATAAATTTTTGATCTATTATAAAAAATTACTTCTAAATATTTTCAAAATATTCTCAAGATTTATTTCACACCAAAATAATTATAAATGACTTTTCAATCAAATTTGAATAATAATTCAAATATATTACATATGTTATGAAACAAATATTCTGCAAAGTTTCACATTTATTATGACTTTCCTGAATTCTCCAGAAAATTTGAGAACTTTTTGACCTTCAGAGGTATTTATTATAAATTATTTTGTCCTCATATGTTGGAAAAATCGTAATAAATACTAAAATTTCCAGAAAACATATTTATTCATCAATAATTTGTATATTTCAGTATATTTCTAGAGATAATTTTTATGGAAATTTTGGACTTCGAAAACTATATTAAATAACTTTTTAAATTATTATTATTATTATTATTATTATTATTATTGTGTTCTTGATTTTCTTGGTGTTCACCAAAAATCTAGAAAATTACAGTAATACAGCTTCAATGTTTTCACTCTCATATCTTCTTGTAGAGTTGTTCAAATTTGGTTCGGTTTGTTTAGGTGTAAAGTTCACATTTCTTATTTTCAATCCATACTTTGTTTGAATGCTTATATGAATCAAATCATAATGAAAATTCATCTTAAAAATCTGAAATCATCAACTTCAACAAAAAAAAAAACTCAGATTTCTAGAAAATTTCCAAACTTTTAACATGTTCAACATGCAATCTTTGAACATTCATAACTTGCAGTGTAAAGCACCAAATTTAAATCCATTCGATTTCTCATAAATTTAACATAGCATAATTCAAATTCATATAAAATATTTAGAGAAAAACACAAATTAATAACGAAAATTAAGTATAAAAATGTCAATTCGTCACTAATATAAATACACCTAAAACCACATTGAATTGACCAGACATTGATCCAAATGAACCTTCAAATCACTTGCTTATCACGGTAATTCACTATATATAACATAAAAATAACCACTCAGTCACTAAAATTAACATCAATAAGACAAAATTAAACTAAAAATCACCAATATGAAACTTCATTCCAAAATATCAAGGAAACTAAAATGACATTTCCAAATAATAACAAGACGAGATACAGAAAGAAAGATAGACTCACCTTGATGTGAAAGAGCAGGTTGAATGAAACCCAAAATAGAAGCAGAGGCAATAGATATTGCAGGAAGAAGAGAAATGTCAGGCGATGGAGATCAGTTTTAACGACTTACTCTGTAGGAAACAAAACGACACCGTATCTAGATCCATCATTGACGAGAGACATTGGATGGAGTGAAGGTTAGATATCGTAGCTTCAAGAATCGATGCGTTCAAGGAAGAATGGAGGAGTGGAGATCGGCGATGGTTGGGAATTCTTTCAAGGAAGAGTTCAGATCTAAAGTTTCACATCTAAAAGAAAGAGCGGAGAGAAGCTATGGTAATAGAGGAGGATGAAGAGATTTTGTGATGGTGGAGGCGATGAGAGTGTGAAGGTCTTGGTTAGAGCAAAAGTTAGTGACGATGTGAAGAGAGGAAGAGAAACAAATGAGGAAATGACTTAATGGAACACAACTAATATATATGACGTCATGGAAGCATATAATATGTAAACAGAAGCGTATTGAATATGGAAAATTGCAAAAATGAGTTAAATCAATTTCTAGTGCATATTGTCATTGGGGTCAGAGTTTTGGCGCAGGGATTACCCTGTGCTGCACTTCGAGACTCTTGCATTCTCAAGTTGAAGTCTTAATCAGTGTCGATACTTACTGGTTTTGTCCTTCTTTGAGTTCATCAGGGGAACATGACAACTCTCGACTAATGTGGTGTCCAAGACACTACTCTTTATAGTCAAGTCTCAGACCAACGATAACCTCTTCAAATTTAATTGGGTCGGCATGTAAACTCAAAATAGACGCAACACCTGTGACACGTACTTACACATTTCGTTGCCCCGCTAACTGAGGTTTTTATCCACCAACAAGCATCTCGAGTATCCTGCGTGGTCATGACTAACGGTCGTGACATTCTCCCCCGCTCAATTCATGCACGTCCTCGTGCATGTAGGGAACTTTAGACCGAATTAGACAGGATCTGTGTGCAACCACCCTGCATGCTCATCTTCCTCATCTCCAATGAGGAGACCCATTTGCGAACATGCTGCCTCGATTGGGTGCGAGCATTAGGTGAGCTCGTTCGTGGGATCTTTGGATCCGCCAGTGTGGGCGTGAGCGCTTGGTGAAGTTCACTGCGGATTTTTGCCAGCTCGTCCTCGAAGTGTTGAATACCTAGTTGCGACCACCCCCGAGCTTAGGGTGCGAGCGTGACGAGAGCTCTTTCGCGTGTCCGTTCGAAATCGATAGACGCAACACCTGTGACACGTACTCACACATTCTGCTATCCCATTACCCGAGATTTTTATCCACCAACAAGCATCTCACGCATCATGCGTAGTCACGATTAACGGATCGTGACAATATGGAGCAGAAAAAATTGTGAAAGGAGCATACGGTACGTAATTTCTTATCTAAAAATCTCTAGTTTCTAACTTTGTAAGAGGTGGTCAGCATCAACCCTTCGGCGTCGATTGGGCATCAGTGTCCAGTCTTTGTTGGGTTGTACTCTATGCAGTCCAAAACCCAACAAAAATTCTCGCATTGAACTGCACAACTTCACCGTAGTGTTCTAGACTTGCGGCTCCAAGTCAAGTCTCGTGATTCAACAGATTTTAGACCACAAGTCCTTTTCAAATTCGAAAAAGAGGGTCACAAACCATATCAAATAATTTCATTCAAGCCCATCAAAGGTATCCACGTCAATTGTATTTCTCTTTTTAACTCAACATATGAGACTTCACTTCATACAATTTTCTCATTTAGAACGCAAATTTTCTTCCCTATGAAGAAGGTTAGGTATTTCAAGGAACTGAATTTTCACTGAAGAGTGACCAAGTCTTCCACCAAACGAAAATTGAATAAATACAAATGCTGACTGCATTTTTTTATAATTTATTGTCATTCTTATGTATGTAGTTAGTAACTACTAAGGAACTTGTCAGATTTTTGGTGATAAAAGATTTGGGAGGACTCGATCCAAGCCTGGATCAGTTGGCCTGTCGCACTTGTGGTATTACGTACTTACACTTCGATAAGCAAGATAATCGGATTTAAAGAAAAAATAGTTATTGAATTCAAAAAAAGAAGTTAATACTTTAATCTCAAAACAGTTGTTCACTTAAAAAAAATTAAAGAACTGAAAAACATGCAATCATCAATGGTCTTAAAACTAATTTCATCACTAAAAAGTCAAGAGTTCGATTTTCAGTAGTTGAAAATAAAAACGAGTTATGAATAATCGTTTTATTATAAAATTTAATGTGGTCTAATTTATTTCCTACCAAAATTTACCAAGTCCATTGTTACCATATGCGTCATCATATCACTTTAATTTGCTGCAGCCTGGAATCACTCTCTCACGGGACGACATGGAGCAATCAATTAAGAACAGGATAAAGGATTGAATTTGAATCGATAATGACCAAGTTAGATCTCATATGTTGTAAAACTCACTTTATAGTACAGACGAACTAGTCTAAGCAGAAAAGAGTTTGAATCTAATTAGTTACTCAGGTTCAAATCCTTGTAATTATGTTGTGTATAAACCTCTACAGTAGCCGAGAGTGAGAAGTATATCAGCTTATTTCAACTTTCTTTAAAGAAAAAACTCACTTTATAGTAATTTGTTTACTAAGCAATACAATCACTCAATTGGTTGTTGAAGTTCACTGTGGTGATGTATACATATCTAAAAATTACATTGACCATGTCATCTCAATTCTGAAATATTGACAAATATTGGAAAGTTCATCATCATACGTAACGCAGGATTAATAAAAATCACAGGGTTTCGTGACCTGATCTAACTAATTATAGTTAATTGTTAATTAATTATTACGGCCACTGATTCAGGTTGTCGGCGAAGCTGACCTCAATTGCAACTCCAGAACTACCGTAATAATATTATGCTGAAATTAATTATCAAAACAAATTTAAGCATGCAAATGCAACTGAACTTATTTTTTACCATTTCTTTTGTAAAGAAATTCGATTGCTTGAAATGAAACACAAAGGTAGGCGTTGTTAAAGCGTCCTTTTCGAACACTAACTAAATCGTCATAGTACCAAACCAGTACCACCTTCCAAACATTTGGAAACCGTTACTTAATTCCAGGTGAGAAAAGCAAGGTATAACCGACCCAATTTTAATGTGAAATTGACCTTGTGGAGGGTTCCATGAAGATCAATAGGGTGTTGGCAAAAAAAAAAAGGAAGATCAATAGGGCACTGGCTACGTTGACCCGATTTTATTGGGAATCATTTATTGTTTCGGCCTCCTTGGCAATGTCCGCCACCACATTGCATGATCGACCTGAAAAAGGCATCTTCACAATATCACAGCACACAATTACATTAGACATTCATTTCTTTAGTCAACAAGGAAGGCTTGAAGATGTTTTGGCATTTTCATTCAACGACTTCCATAATTCACACACTCAACCCAATAATAGAATCCCAATTATAAGGGTTCCAGTATGGTAGTATCTTTTGATTCTCAAATCAATTAGCTTCCTACAAACTTATAATGCGTTGTAACTTGTAAGTTGACAGATTAAGGTCCCCAGAATGAAATAAATAAATAAATAAATAAAATAGAATTAAGAAAGTTGGAATTTAATATTTAATATTCTTTTAATGATGACACTTGCATGCGTTTCATTTTCTTATACTAAGTGATTTTATTTATTCGTATCGTAATTAAACTCACAAATACTTTTTAGTATATGAATTGACTCTTAATTAATGAGTTACAAGTCTATTTGATGTTTGTTTGGTTAAAATTGATTATTCCCAAGGAAGTAGACTTCCAAAAAACTTTCTTATTGAGATCTTCTTCAATAACTTACTTCTTAGGAAGTAAGAAACTAAAATCTCGTTTAGTTCAAATAATTGACTTTCAAAGAAGTATACTTCCGATATATATTTTTACTAAGTTCTCTCTCAATAAGAGATTTATTGAAAATTAAGGAAGAAAAATAATCAAAATTTCCTTTGATTTTGCATTTCTTTCAAACAAAATATTAGTATTTTTTTCTTCTTCTAAGCAAGTTAAGGGGTGTATTGAATTATAATTTTTAAAGACTTTCAAAAAATCTGCAAAATTTAACGATATTCAATTAAAATTTTTAAAGAATCTATAAAATTATGCTCATATTCAAAAAGCCGTAAATTTTTATAGAAAATAATTTTTATATATTTTAAATAATATTTTTTAAATTTATATAAATAAAAAATTTACATAACTATCTTCCACAGACTTCTAAAAAGTCTTTGACAATTCTCTTTTCTTTTTTGGATAGGATTTAACAATTCTCTTTTCTTTTTACGGTGCAGTCAAATGGAAGTAGATAAACTGATTGGATCCGGAGAAACTCAGCTTCAGTGCGATGCTGACAGCTTTTACGCACATTACCTACAGACAACTATAATACAGTTACCATTACACCATGATTTTTTATTTGCGGTGTGTAATATAGTTAGTTGTTAATTATAATCCAGCGAGTTTTTTTTTTCTGTAAAAACTGAACACTGGAGTTATATCATCATACAAACAAGTGTGCTGAAATTACATGCAGTAATTCAAGAAGATTATGCCCAAAAATCTCTTGTTTTCTTCCAATGATATGCTAAGGTTCGACTCAATAAATGCGACTCTGAAGTATTAAAACCAATAAAATCAAGAGACAACATCTCGAGTACTTCGCTCGGTAGCAAGATGCCATATTTCTTTAACAGATGAAATACTTCTTTCATGTGGAGCATGTAAAACATTAACTACTAATATGTAGAATGATATTGAGCATGTGAATAAAAATAAATATTAATTAATTTTTTATTATTTTTTTAAGTTTAATTATTTAGAATTAATGAGACTTTTTTGTATGAATAAATTATATTTTTAAACTTTTTATGCTTAATTTGTCAAATAAATATTTCAAATTATCTAATAGTGATAAAATAAAAATTTTAATTGTTATAAAAGTCTTTTAAATTAAAGTCTATAAAAGTCATTAACAAATTTATAAACTCTATAAAAGTCTTTTAAAATAAAGTTTATGAAAGTTATTGACAAATTATAAACTCTACAAAAGTCTTTTAAAATAAAATCTATTAAAATCATTGACAAATTTATGAACTCTATAAAAATTATTAAAATATATAAAGCATGTAAAAGTCATTAAAAAAATCTATAAAAATTATTAAAAATCATAATCCAATACACCTCCTAAATTTTTTTATTATACTTCCCTTAATACCAAACAAGTGCTAAATTGGTCAAAGTCCCTTTTGACTTCACACTTCCCACATACCAAACATTAATTTTCTTTTACCACTTTCAAGAAAATTGCATTTCCTTACTGAGTTCTTTTACAACCAAACAAGCACTAAATTTATACTCTCTTCATTTCAATTTGATACACACTTTCTATTTTAGATGTCTTAAAATATATAGACACTTTTCTTTTTTTCTTGTATTTATTATTAGTAAAGTTACAAATTTATCATTATTTAATCTTTTTTATCCCAACAAATTCATTAATTATCAACACATTTAGTCAAAAGACATAAGCGAAAAGACTTATAAAATTAAATGAGTTTAACTATTAAATATGTTATTTTTTAATTCCTGTGAAAAGTAGTTAGTGCTTATCAAATTATGACAGAAAGGGTATATATTTGTTTGCATGAATGCACAAACCGGAATGTGAAACTTAACCTTTAATATTTTGTTTTCCCTTTTATTAACAATGGTAGAAGCTACGTGATGGTAACTTGGTAGCTGATGCCATTAGTGATGGAGGAGCGGACAATTCATACTTTGGGGTTGTTGTTTTGGATTGCCGAATGCTTCTGGAGTTTTTGAATTCAGTTAGTGTGGTCTATAATTATAGGACCACTAATTCTTTGCTCATACACTTGCAAGGGGGCTAGTTTTTTGCCTGAATATCTTGTTTGGGGAGGACCTTACGATTTTCCCCTCCATTCTGCATTGTATCTTGCTTTATCTTGATTTGAATGAATTTATTCCATTTCAAAAAAAAATAATGGTAGAAGCTACGTGCTCTGTAGAAAATATTGTGTCCTTTAGGTGTGCAAGTACGAGTAACTTCTTGATTAGATATCAAATAATAGATACCGAAGCAATGGCCTGAATTGAATTTATTTTCAAAACATGTGTATGCATTTTTTTCAACTAAGGGGAAAAATACTTATTAAAAAGCCTAAAGAGGAAAAAAAGGATATATTTGGTAGGAAAATTATGTCAACTTATTGTCAAGTTAACTCAACTTGAACTAAGCCAATCCATATGGGTTTTGTAAGTCAGTTAGTATCAAAAAAGGACAAGAGATATACAGTCAATACAAAGAGTAATTGGGTTGGACGATTTAGAACTAGAATCGATTGGGGTTAAGTATTTCATATTGTTTAAATTGAGTTGGTCTTATAGATTTATAATTAAGTGACAATTTTTTTCGTATAAGGTGTTTTTTTAGGAAAATTAGGTTCAATATTAAGATAGTATCAAAGTCACCCCTAATCCAATAGTTTGGAGTGATGTCCGACCATGTGTTGTCATTTGCACATTAATTATTCAGCCCGATTCGGATTGAGGGAGTGTGTCAAATATCCCACATTATTTAGGTTGAATTGGTCTCATAGGTTTATAATTAAGTGACAATCATCATCTCATAAGAAAAAACTCTTACCTAAATTTAGTATATAATTCCACCTATACATCAAACTAATTAATAGTTGATCAATGTATTAATGGACCCTATTTGTTTTTTTTTTTCATATTTAATGATTTTTTAATTCGTTTTTTTAACTAATCCTAAAACTAACCTAAGTTAGTTTGCCTTTTTTCACCTTTGCTTTTCTTCACTGTCGGCGTGTATCACCATTAGCTTTTCTAAACTGAAGCTTGTCACTTTGGCTTTTCCTTGTCCTTCAATATTCCTCATCTTGCAAGTCTTTTATTTTCTTCACCACAGCTAAATATCTTTTTATTTTACTTGTATTTTCTTCACCAATTCCTCATCTTGTCCTTTTATTCTCCTTGTTTAATCACCTGAAGCTTTTCTTTTGAACTGCTACGGGTTTGTTTAACTCATATATGCCGTGAACTGGAGGCTAAGCCAACTATCCTAGAAAGAATGGGTGACCAACCAGTACCAAATACCCAGTTACCCACGTAATTTTACCACTCTCCCATTATTATTAACCACAGTTTTATCATTGTGAACTACAGTTTTACCGTTACGTGGATGTTTTGGTTCGTAGTTCGTAATTGACTTGAGATATCCTTTTCCAATGAAGGTTTTCCGATCCTCTAGTCTTTATCCTGAAAGGAAAAAAATGCCCAAGTTCGTCTTCAGGACACGATCATTGAATGTAATTGCTAGACTAGAATCACGAAGATAATGGACTCTTAATTTGTTTCCATATAATTATTATATAATTATTTTGACGACATACCTTTGGCCAAATAATTACAAAATTAATTAGAGCCTCCAACCTTTTTTGAAAAAAAAAATTCTAATACATTCAAAATTCGTCGCTGGCATAACAAAAACAATAATTAAATAAATAGATTAATTATAAAAAATAAAACGTTGAATTTTAGTGACTCCTGATCACACCTCTCCTCAACTATAAAAAAATAATGAAATGCTCAAGCATTAAATAAAAGTGAAAACTATACTAAAAACAAGACAGACTGAACTACAAGAAAAAGACACTTTTTTGTCATAAAATAATATTCTCATTTTGGCCCCAATCCAAAACATGAAATTCAGAACATGGGAAAACTATAATGTAAACATCAGACTTTGTCCGAACAAACCAGAAACAATCCATATCATCAGAAAAACATTTTCCTGTAATCTATTCCAATATACTTTTTCTTTGGAATAATTAGGTTTTTCCGACATCAGACTAACTCAACAAGAGTATATATTAAATGATCTCTTCCTGCTGCTAATAAGTAATGCTGTTCAAAAGTTGTTTCTTTCCTTCAATTTCTTCATTTAGAAGAGAACTACATCTGGTTGGACACTGAATCAATCAAAATGATGACTGGTGGGAATATTTATTTACCTGTTATCTTCTAGCAGGCTCTCCATGGAGCTCAATCAATGTGCAGTAAAGAAAAAAGTCATTGGCAAAAATAATATTAGATATACAGTTTCTAATGCATTGAAGCATAATTGCAAAGAAGCAGTAACGACCATGCATTTCATTTACCAAGATAGACTTTTATTTACAACTGCAATATACGTGTTTACATAGGCATTATACATGAATTTGCAGATTATCTTCCGACAGTTTATGCAGTGGGATAGGAAGCTTGCATAGCAATTCTGCAAAGACCCTCTTTAGCATCGATGTCCTTTTTCATTCTGATGTATCCATTTTCGCCCCAGCTAGTTCCCCATGAGTTCTTCACTAACCAATAGTCGGTGTCGTCACTGCTCCGATACCCAACTCCAGTAACACCGTGATCAAGTTCAGTTCCACAATCTCCAGTAAAGATTCCACTGAAGTAGAATTGGAAGGCTGATCCACTGGCATCAATGGCGACTGAAACTGGTTGACTGGCTACCGCCTTCATTAATGCCGCCTCGTTGTTGGCAGGCACATCTTCGTATGCTTTTATTTTTGCTGGATGAGATACTGATTTCT
>CAODLS012001359.1:0-15093 GCA_948243855.1 Flueggea neowawraea
CTAAAAAGGGCCCACCAATATTCATCACTGCCTTGATATGCTTGGAACACCAATCTGGTCCACCTCCTCCACCCATTGGAGCAGGTGCTTCAACCCACTTCATAAAATGCATAAATAACAGAACACCCATAGAATGTGGAAGTATAACTGCCTTTTGACCACCACTTGTAGCAACCATCAGTTCAATATTACTCTTAATGCGGCTTAATGTCTGGTCACGGACCTGATTAAGTTCACCAGATACAGTCATTTCCAAAGTCCAAAGAGAAGGAGCTTAAGAGCATTCCAAATGCATGCACAAAGCAGAACAATTTTCAAGTCAGAAAAACAAATTTAAGGAATACCTCAGTGTTTTGAAATGAAAGTCTCCAATCATACGATGCCATGTACATATTCTTCTCCTCATATCCAATCCTAGCCAAATTAGCAATTAGAACTGCCCACACAAAATACCCCGGAGCAAAGTAATCAGCTGCAACAAGTCCAGATACCGGTCGGACCCTTATACCAGCTGGATCCAACCCGGTTTCATTATCCAATGACATATGCTCCACCCAGCACAGAGGTCTGCATGATATTTAAAAATTAAACGTTATAGTATCACAAAATCAGCACTCAAAGCTTTCAATCGTGCTATCGAGTCTTCAGCAAACACAAAACCGGTATTATTGATAAATCAAGCATTTTCATTGTAGAAGTCATTATCATTACACTATAAATACATTAAATTCTATGCATATGGGAGAATACATTAATGAAATTAACTAACTAAATCCTGCTCGTATTTAGGCTGACCCATAAAGTCGTGTGACTAAACCAATAAACCCATCATAGAAAGAAATCCACTGGTGACTAAATTGACATACTTAACAACAAAAATATTTTAAGTATACTGACTAAACCTGGCAATTAACAAGACTACACAGCAAACTAACTGAAGAATCACTACTAAACCAATGAGTTTTACCTCAATTTTACTAGCGTCAAATCTAAGATTGCTGCTAGTTTGAATAAACGTATAACTACAGATCAACAACGATTATAAAGCACCCACGTACATCACTCTAAACTAAAAACCAGTCAATCACAGCTTCACAGGCTTCACGCGGCATCCACACTCACTTGCTTAGAGACTAAACAATTCAAACTTGACATCAAAATTTAAAAATCAACCATGCACATACTCAACATCCCCATTTAAACAAACACATAAACTGCAAACACACAAACACATACCTCTTGTACACTTCTCCGAAAGTACCGCCCCAAAGCCGCTTCCGAAACAATCCTTCAGCGCACTGATGGCCTTCCCAGAGCTCAAGCCCACCGGTGACAATCCCAGGCACGAACACCACCGGATGCTTGGCCTTCAACCCCTCCTTCCTCATCTTCACTCCGGGAGGGTCGGGCATGGGGCCGGTGATTGCTTCCGTCACGTACTGCGGGAGTGACGCAGGCAATGCGTTGTAGAGGAACAGTAGGGTCCACCACGTCACGCATATGCATCCTACGAACCAGCAACAGCTATCCACACACGACCATTTCGGTTTCTCTTCCTCTGAATTCTTGCGATGTTTGTTTCTATTTTTGTGTTTGTTGAGCTTATCTTCTTCTTCCTCGTCCGGCGACAATTCCTGCTCTTTTTTATCCGACGGCTCTGATTTCCCCGGCTCCGATTGTCTTCTCCGTCTAATCAGAGACATTTTTTCCTTTTTTTCTTTTTCTTTTTCTTTTTGAGCTTCAGCTTCGCAGTGGAATATATTCAGTTACAGAAAAAAAAATTAAAGAGCTTTTTCAGTTATTTTTTGTCTAAAAAATTCGAAACTGTTCTGTTTTTTGTTTTCTTCTTTAAAACAAATAAATCTAAAAATTAAAATTTATTTATAAATATTTTTTTATATACTACTACTTAAAATATAAAATTTATTTAAAAAATTTTAAAATTATGTTTAAAATAAATTAAAAATTTATTTTAATTTATTTTTTAATATATTCTTCATTATAATAATTTTATGTAAAATATATTTTTTTATTTGATAAAGTAAAAAAAATCATGATTATAAAAATATACATATTAATTTGATATCCAAAAAAATATAAAATAACAGTATTTTAATCTACATAATATATATATATATATATATTAATTTAATATTTAAAAAAATGTCATATAAAATACATAAATTAATACATATTAATTTTTTTATTAGAATTGTAAAGTTTGTTTAATCTGTGGGCCGCAAAGTTTTTATGCTTGCTATGGTGACAAGTAACACTATTTGGTGGATAGGAAGTTCTTCTCACGCATTTAATCCAAAAAATAATTTCGAAGTTTTCAGGTAGTTTATTTCTCACTTGAAAAAAGATATTGTTAGGGAAAATTTGTGTTCCGAGGATGACAGACTTCAGAATCGTTTATCCGAGCTAAATCCAAACGTAACGTATCCGAGAAGAAATATATGAGTACAGAAATGCTTATCCGAGCTCAATGTATTTGAGAATAAGTGACCGCGTAAATTTAACTAAGGTTGTTCGGAAACGCCTAACAGCCTAGGACTTTTAAGTACGAAGAACAAACAAGTGACTGAAGTAACTAAACATGAAATAAAAACTTATTAACCGAACGAAAAGTAAATGGAAAGTGGAAAAGCTTGTAAATAAAGCAACTGAAAGCAATTAGGAAAGCAACACAATGTAATGAGAAGCATTCCATTAAATACAAAGTCCTAGATGCTTACTTGTTCAGTATGGGAATTGTTGAAATCCGCTCTAACTGCCCAGCAAACAAATGAACGTCTAAAAAACGACTAAAACAGTACTGGAAACAACAATACAAGAATTGAAATTGTAAGAGTTTGGTATGTATTTTTTCTAATCTTCTTGGTTACGCCTATTTATATTGAGACTTCTCGGCGGTTACTTCCAAAATTTTCGCTCCACGTCCTTCAGACAAAACTGCTTCTTTCATGCTAAGCCTCCACTTAGCACAATCTCTATCAACTGCCCATCTTCTTGTGTTAGAAACTTCCATGTATTGATAACTACCCAAATCGTGAGGGTTCGGCAACCGACTTGTCAAACTCAACCGCTTAAAGCATGAAACCAACCACCTCGGACTGGCTTACCCAAGTACCATTTCGGACCGACCTATCCGAGAAACATCACCTTAGCTCGGACATCATCACCCAATATGGCTGGTTTCGGAAACTTCCTTTTCACACTTGGTTTCCTTTCTTTGTCCAAGAGGACCCCACTAATCCTCTCTCTGTCCGGTTCATTAAATGCAATAGTCTATGCATTCAATGCCCTCATACGGTGGTTTTGCTTAAATGCGACACGTGTCCGAGCTCATTAAAATTGTCCAACAGATGCCCCGCTCGAAAGACCCATCAAGTGGATTGAAAAGACTCGACTGACAGAATCGTAGGAAAACCGGATTTGTTCACTTACCCACATTTGCCATCATGACTAGGGTTTTGTAGCTTATAAATATGTCGTCGTTGTGCGGCTAAGTCGTGCTCACTTCTGAATCTTGTTTACAATTGAAAACAACTTCATTGCAACTCCATTACCTCCAGCCCAATTTGCATTCCATTTGTTTATCTACCTAAATCATCAATGGCTTCCAAATCTTCGCCAGTGGTGTCAAAGTCCTCACCCAAGACTTCCAAGGCCGCATGTCTTCATCCCAACTCCACGCAATCTCGCTGAGTGGGGACTGCAAAGTTTTGGCCCATTAAATCTTTACTTCGTCGCGGACGTGCTCTCAATCGGGATTATATCAAATTCCCGACGAGGAACTTCCTTACGTTCGACAAAAAGACGAAGAGGCACCGCTTTACACCGTCGGGCCTATCGTTGATTTTCAACTTCCAATCTCAGCTTGAGAAGATGGTCGAGCACTTTCCATCCACCAAGAATAAGGGCCTCATTCTTAGTGGAAATCTTACCTGAATCGCTACAATTTACAAGTGGTCAGACGTCTCTTCGAGCAATTCGACCAACCCAGTTGCGCTCTACCAAAAGTGGGTTAACAACTGAATTTCTAAAACATTGGGCTACCAACAAGACATAATGAGCATCAATCACCTCGTGAATCTTTCAGCCAAGAAACTTGCACTCAACTGGCCTTTCATTAGTGCCTTGGTGAGTTTTTGGAACCCCTC
This sequence comes from Flueggea neowawraea, assembly GCA_948243855.1. Lineage (NCBI taxonomy): Eukaryota > Viridiplantae > Streptophyta > Magnoliopsida > Malpighiales > Phyllanthaceae > Flueggea > Flueggea neowawraea. The sequence goes on from CAODLS012001359.1 coordinate 4,167, forward strand.
GGTCAACCAATTTCAATTTCCCGAAGGGTGTATGACCCTTACATTGCTCGATGTAACGGTCATAACTGCTACCCCTCCAGTAGGAGTATCCCTTCCCTTAACAGTCCCGGAAGACCTTCACGAGAAAATCCACAACTACTTGCATTTTTTTGAAGACAAGATGCTTTCATCCTATTCAACGTTCTTCCCAAAAGACTTGTCCGAACTCCCTGTTGGCGAACAACTATCTTATAAGGAGACCGTAGACTTCTACATGTACTTCCTTTGCAAATACGTTTCGGCTACAAAGTCAAAACGTCTGAGCAAGGGTCTTCTTCCTTGGGCTATTTTGCTGGCTTTACATGATTCAAACACCCAAATAGCCTTTGGCCCGAGTCTTTTGGCCCTAACGTACAGCGGTCTATCGAACGCCACCAGAGATAGGCTTTCCACAACCAGTCTCTCATATTGGATGATTCAAAAATGGGGGGAAGCTTACTTCCCTTATGTTACCACGATCATTAATCTTTCTAAGGGAAGATAAATGGTTGCCCCTGTCTCAATCGATGGGTATATCGACTACCTTGGCAACAATGAAAACACTCACCAAAGGAAGTCGTACGAGGACCGGTTCCCCTTTTCTTCTGACTTTGTCGGCAATTCGGACTACCAGCTATTCAATGCCAAACTGTCCACTCGAGCAACCCCTATCTGGAATTCAATCCTACGCCCGAGGGAGCTCCCCTTCCTCACTCTTACTTCGGGAGGTTTCCACATCTTGGTTGAACTATACACGCCTAACCTGTGCAGCCAATAATTTGGGCTGGTGCAAGTGGTCCCACGTCCCTTTCTTCGTTCAGTCAACCAAACCTGGGATAAAAAAGAAGTCAAATGACTTTACGAGGAACTCATCTGCTATTGTATTCTGTATTTCGAGTCCAAAGATTGGCATCGACCCTTCCCCGAACGAATTAACTGCTGTGTAGGGGTTACTCGAGCGTTTTACTCATTGTGGGGTAGCTTTTAGCACTCAAACTTCACCGAAGGTTTGTCCCTTCCTCGAGATGAAGTCCGAAAAAGTTGAGGTACTTCTCGAGTGTATTTTCCTTTTCATCATTAGTTTTACTTACAAAAACCCTTTCTTTTATGCAGAACTAAATGAGGCTCGACAAAAGGGTTGGGAAGAAGCTGAGAAGGAGAATCAAAAGGAAAAAGAACAAAAAACAATTGTTGATGTTGCTCGCTCCAAGCCTTCTACTCCACAAAAGCCAAAAAGAAAAACCTGAGGACAGTCTCCGATGAAAGTTTTTGAGGGAGCCACCCCCTCCAAATCTCCAGCGGCCAAATGATCAAAGCCTGCTCAACCAACTCCAATTGCAACGGAAAGCCATAGAAGTGGGGAATCAGCGTTCAAATTGTCAACCCAAAAACTCTTTGTGTGGACTCCCATATCAAAGACAAAGCATGTTAGGTGATTGGTCTCCCGAGCTTCTAAACCTTCCAAAATCTCGGTTTTTGCTGCGTCTCGAAAGAAAGTGCTTCGAGATTTCTTGGCCGCTCAGAAAGAATTAATCTGAGTAGGCTTATCGCTATCTTCTCCCTAATCTCGGTCAAAGCTTACCTCCGCGGAGAAAGGAAAGGCACCCGCTCCCCGGTCTCAAAGAAAGGGAAAGAAGGGCAAATAACAGATCCCCAACTTCGTTAAGCTGTGAGTCATACTTTCTCGTGCATCCATGTTCACTTCTACGCCATACATCTTCTCACTTCTTGTGAACAGATCGAGTGATCCAAGGTTGACACCCGAGGACCTGGAGTTCCACAAGGACCTGAAGCTAGCTAGAAAGCAGACTTCCACACTTCAGAAATGGAATTATTGGCTCGGGCACAGGTAACCTTTACTCAGAATATCATCAAGCCTGAAAAACTCTCTTTGTTAACTTAGTTTTCCTTTGGGTTGTAGATGCAACAAGAATTTATGGAAAACCCCTCAGAGGGTCCTCTTGGAGATGGCGATGATGATCGTACTTTTGTAAGACCAGAGGAAACTGCTCAAGCAAGATATCAAAAAACTAGAGAGATAACATCTGAGTCAGGTTCCTCAAAAGGAGGTACTCCGAGGGCTCCTGGGGCAAGTTCCGACACACTGCCCGAAGCAATGCCTATCAGTTCTACCGATGGTCAGCCAACCGACTCTATAGGACATTTGGACCTTTCGAGTCTTGTGGAAAAGGATCTCAACATCTGCATAAGACATTTCTGCTAAAGGTATATGTCAATTTCCCTTTGTTATGGCTAAAGCTATTTCTAACTTCTAGATTTGCACGCAGATCAAAAGGATCCAAGTGTTGATCTAAGCACAACGCCTAGCCAGGCATATGTCGAGGCACCTCAAAGCCCAAACATTATTAACGTCGAAGAGCAACCATTTCTGAAAATGTAGAGGCGACCGTTGGAGATGTGGCTATTACGCAAGAAGCCTTGTCCCAATTTTTGAGGCATCTGTTGAACCCAGATCTTTCACTTCCAGACTTTCTCGAGGCTTTCTTCTCCCCACGAAAGTTTGAGGTCTTAAAAATCCTTCGCTCTATGGGTCTACCTCCTCTGAAATGTGTTTCAATCAATGCTATTGAAACTATTCGAGATGTTGGCCTTCAAAAGTTCAGCAAGAATCTTCAATCTATCCTTGAGAATCTACCTTCCGAGGATTCAATCAAAACTATGTCGGCTGAAGAGGTAACACTCCTCAAGTAGAAGAAGAAGAAATACTTGAAAAATTTAGCCAAAATTGAAGAAAACGAGCGCAAATTGGTGAAGAAACTTGAGAAATTTCGAAAAGAAATGAGCACGGTGAAATAGAAACTCCAAAAGGTGAACGACAAACTTGGCCAACAAGAAGAGCTCGAGCGTCAAGCCAACATTCATCGCCAATGAGTCGTCATTACAGAGCAAGGGTTCGAGACGAAGCTTTTCGTACATGGTCCTCTTCAGATGTTACTTCAAGCATTGAAGTCTCGGGAACATCTAGGGTAGCCTTTTTTTGTATTTTTGCATCCTTTTGTATTTTACATCAATGAATATTGTTATAATCCAGATCGTTCGTACATTCCCCATAAATTTTAATTTCAATATCTCCTTATTCGCTTCCCATATCGAAGGAATATATTTTTTAAGATATTGTCAATTGACGCTTCTTTGATGAACGACCCCTTCAAGCGATCCAAGCAAGTACGCGTTGCTCGAATAAATTTCTTTGACTCGAAAAGGACCTTCCCAATTAGGAGACCATTTTCCTAGTAAATAATCCTGTTTTCCAACCGGTAGGAATAGTTTGCCAAACAAGATCATTTTTCGCAAAGATTCAAGTTTTAACGTGCCTATTGTATGCTCGGGTTGTCTGTTCTTTTTGAATTTTAATTGAATTTAAAGCCTCAAAATGCTCCCAGTCTAAAGCCTCTAATTCAACCTTCATTGAATCCGAGTAATCAACATTCTCGAACTCATTTTGGTAACCCACTCTTATTGACTCAACCACAATTTCACATGGTAAAACCGCATCATGCCCATTTGTTAATCTGGGTTCCCTTCTTAAAACCAACCCGGTGGGCCCACATTGTTGGCTGGAGCAAATCAACCCACTTTCGAGGGCTTCTATGAATCATTCGTCGAATGCTATTTTTAATAACCTTATTAGAAGATTAGGCTTGACTATTTGCCTAAGCATAATACAAAGTCGAGTTGATTAATTTAAACCCTAGCTCATCAGCAAAAGCCCGAATTTCACTTCCATTAAACGTTGTACCCTGATCCACCGCTACCGACTGAGGCAAGCCGAACCAAAAAATGATGTACTCCCTAAGAAACCTGATGACATCTTATTGGGTTACTGATTTCAAAGGGATCGCCTCAATCCACTTGGTGAAATAATCTGTAGCCACTAAAACATAAGAATGTTCCCTTGAAGACTTGGGGTGAATCTTTCCAATTGCATCCATAGCCTAACCTCGAAAGGGCCAAGGTTTTATCACCGAATGTAATTCAATAGCAGGTACCCGAGGGATACTGCCATGCATTTGGCATGTCTGACATCCTCTAGCCATCGCAATGCAATCCTTTTTAACCGAAGGCCAAAACGAACCATGCCTTCAGATTACCCAAGCCATTTTTTCCCCTACTTGGTGTAGACCACACAAACCATGATGATAATTGGCCATAACCCTCATGGATTCGTCTGTCTTAATACATCGGAGCAACAATCTGTCACCCCCTTTTCGGAATAACTCCCCTTAGACAAGAACGTAGTTTCTCATTACTTGTTTCAAAAAGAATTTCGCCCGACAGAGGAGGGGTCAGTTAGTGCTTCAATCATCTCTTTCTGTTATTCCTTAGGTTGTCGCAGGATAGATTATGCCATAACCTTGGGTGTACCTTCGTTGTGGTCGGGTAAAACCTTTGACTCGATAACAATTTCTTAGCTTAACCTCGAACAAGGTACGTGACACTGTGACGCTACCTGGGCCAATTCATTTGCAACCCAATTTGACTCTCGGGGAATATATTGAACTTTTTTCACTTCTAAACATTCAAGTAATGACTGTGCCTGAGCCAAACAGGTCTCCAGAATAGAGTCCAAACAATGGGATTTAACGGTCACTTGATGGATTACTAGTTGAGAGTCATCGTATATTTCCAAAATCGACATTCCTTGCTCTAACGCTAATTCATGATAGAGAATCAGTGCTTCGTATTCTTCTTGATTAAGAGTGCATTTACCATCCACCTTACAAGCGAGTTGTGACTGAATGCCTCGAGGGGAAAAGAGAATGACCCCAAGACCTTGTCTGAATTTGGTATTCGATCCATCAAAGTAAAGTTTCCACAGAGGTAATTCGACAAACATAATTTCGTGAGGAAGTTCAACATTCACAGGCAAGGGTTGATCAGGCAAAAAATTAGCTAATGTTTGACCTTTCACCGACTTTTGTGGAACGTAAGTTAAATCATACTGAACTAATGCTAAACTCCATTTGCTAATCCGACCCTTTAAAAGTGGACTATGTAACATAGATTTAAGCACGTCCGTATGAGCAATAAAAAAAATTAGTGGATAAGAAAATAATGCCTTAATTTTATTGAAGCGAAGTACAATGCCAAACATAACTTTTCAATGCATGGGTAATTGCATTCAGTGTCATTTAGACTTTTATTTAGATAAAATATAGCTCTTTCTCGTTTGTCTTCACTGTTCTGTGCTAAAAAAACCCGATAGACTCTTGTGTTGCTGCTATGTACAACTTGAGCGGCTTCTCGGGTTGTGATGCAACCATCACCGGCGGATTGGCAAGATACTTTTTGATGGCCTCAAAGGCATCTTGATGTCGTTGTGTCCATACGTACTCCTCGATTTCTTTAAGCCGTAAGAGCGAAGAGAACACTCAAGTCTTACCTGCAGTATTGGAAATAAGGCGACGTAAGTAATTAAGTTATTCGAGAAAACTTTGTAATTCCTTCTTCGTCCGAGGTGGTTTTGCACCTATTATGGACTTGGATTTATTTTGGTCTATCTCAATTCCTCGATTGTGGACCAAAAAGCCTAAGAAATTACCAGCAGACACCCTGAATGCACACTTTAAAGGGTTCAACTTTAACCCATGAGCCCGCATTCGTTTAAATGCTTGGGTTAAGTCCCTAAGGCGTGCTTCTAGGGTTCGTGACTTAACAACTATATCGTTGATGTATACTTCGACAATATGACCGATCAAGTCATGAAAAATAGTGTCCATAGCTCGTTGATAGGTTGCCCCAGCATTTTTTAACCTGAATGGCAACACAATCCATTTGTAGGTTCCTAATGCACCAGGGAAACGAAAATTCATTTTATGAACGTCTTCTTCGGTCATGTATATTTGGTTATACCCCAAATAACCATCCATAAAAGAAAAAAATTGAAAATTGAAAGTGCTATCAATCAACATATCGGCCACTGGCATTAGGTATTCGTCTTTTAGGGTACTACGGTTCAGATCTCAGAAGTCTATACAGACTCGAATATTTCCATTCTTTTCTTAACATGCACAATATTGGAAATCCATTCTACATACCTCAAAGTTCTGATGAACCCGGCTCTTAGAAGCTTCTGAATTTCCTGCTGCACCAAGTCCATGACTTCTATGGTCATTCTCCTCGGGGTTTGCTTGATAGGCTTCGCTCCTTCCCTAATCAGTAATTGATGTTCTATCAAAGTTCTATCCAACCCTGGCATCTAGTGGTATTCCAAAGCAAAGCAGTCCTTGAATTCTTCCAACATCTGCACCAGCTTAAAATGAAACGTCTCATCAAGGAGACTGCTGATAAATGTCATACGAGGTTCCTTCTAGAATCCTAAGTTGATCTCTTTGAGTGGATCAAGAGCCTGTGATTCTATTTTTTCGGTCTCATAGGCCAAATTTAAAGAAGTGAACCCGTCTCCAACTTGTCGCTTCGGGAGTTCTTCTTCCTCAATGTAGCCAAGTTCACAAATCTCTTGAACCACAACTCGACTGTTTTCTCGTATGATTACTTCGGTCTCTAAAACCAGAAGTTGTTGCATGGAATCCTGAATGGCTACCATGTCTTCCTCGGATGGCTTAGGCATCAAATGAGAGTTTTTGCGGGGGCTTCCGCTGCCCGCCCTCTATTACTATAACATTCAGACACTGAACAATCTCCGCAATCTCGAGAGCCAGCCAGTTGACTTTGTCGCTCTCCGAACTCAAAACTTTGGCCTTATAATTGTCGTTGAAGACCTTCTGTCAGAGGTCGTTTTGGTGGTATTCGAGAAAAAAAGGTTCTGACAGACGAACCTTGGTTGCGTCATCCTCTTCGCTTACTCTCTTGACTGAAGGGACTCCCACCATCTGGCATTCGTAATTGCACCAATATGGAATCATGCTTCCACCTACAATGCCAAAATCAACGATATAAGCCTCGATATGTTTAACATTAGGATCAGCATACACTGTTTCAACAGTGTCACCATTAAAAAACATAAGCCTTTGATGAAGGGTCGAGGGAACACACTTGTTTCGGTGTATCCAATCTCGACCAATCAGGGCATTAAAGGAAGATCATTCTATATCAACAACATAGAAGACTGCATTTCCCTCTTTGGTTCTTACAGTCATAGGAATGGCCATAACACCTAGTACTTGATATCCCTGTTACCTAGGCTGAAAAGGACCGAAGTCGAAGGGGATTACCCTTGGCTGCTTCCTCTTCTGAAAGGGCCTTGAAACCTCCCCGGCATGCAACGGAGCTTTATCCGGTCTTGCGTAAAGACCTTTAGCTGCAGGAATCGATCTTCTAAGAAATGTAACTTGTTTAGTAGCCACCATTTCTTTCAAATTTCCAGAGCAGTACCCACAAAAACCAGCTATTCGGAGGCTCATATCAGCTTCTCCTTAGAGTTGGGCCAAACGGGCCGCCTCTCTAACTTTGACCTGTTTCTTCCTTTTGGCTTATCTCCAAAACTCAAAATTTTGATAGGCAACCGAGCCTCATCGAAAGGGATTCTGACGAGGTTCCTTCAGTGCAAAACTTAGTCCACCCGGGTACCTCAAGCTTAGTGCCACCTCTTCCTCATTTGACAGATCATACCAGCTATAATCCTTGTGAAATCTAAGGAAATGGAGGAAATCATGGCACTGGTCTATTGTATGCAATGTGGTTACGTTCCAACGACAGTAATGATCCAGCTCGGGTTCATCAAAGTAGGGAAATCGGAGGACTCCCATGTTGACCAGCCTATTTAATACAACAATAGCCACCCAAGTGCCTTTAGTCACTTTGGCATCATCTTGTAAACAAGGAGACAACTCAATTAGTGAACATTCCACATTACTCAAAAAAGGATTACTATTAACCCTTATAGCCTCTTTGGACTCGGGGAATTGCAAGTCATTGGATTCTACCAAGTCTTGCAATATGTTTCAGAAAACTAAGCAGTGGTTTGTCAAATGAGTTGACGAACTATGCCATTTACAAAACTTCTTCCCTCGCACCTCTTCGGGTGGAGGAAGCTTATGAATCCCTTTCAATTTGATTCGCTTATTTTTCATAAGCCAATCAAAGATCACATCAGCCTTATCTAAACTACGCAGTGCATTTTTGCTGGCTAATGGCCCGCACACCAAATGGCTTTCCCGAACATATTTAGCTACATCGATTTTCAAAGGATAAGACTCCCGAGTCTTGGACAACCTCTGTTCTCGGGGTTATGTGGTTACCACCTCCTGGTAATACGTCTCGAGCAAAGAGTTCTTCCTAATATTTTCCTCCTTGATGATTGTTTCAAAACGAGATGCTCTCTTGATGAGCTCGTACAAGTCTTGAAATACCATTCCCTCGAACTTCTTTCTTAACTCGAAATCCAAGCCATCCTGATTAAAGCGCAGAAGTTTGATATCGGGTAAGTTAACATGACATTTGATCCTGGCTTGTCTGAAATAGGTAAGGAATTCCTCAGTAGATTTCCCAGGCTTCTGACTTAACCGAGCAAGGCCAGCCATCGTCGTGCCTATGCCTCCTCAGGCGAATTGTGCTTGGAATGCATTCTGCATATCCCACCAAGTGAAGATTGTGTTTGGAATCAAGTTAATGTACCAATTAAAAGTAGTTCCAGTTAGTGAACTCGGGAACAATCACATCTTCATGAAATCATCCCCTGAAGCCTCTCCACATTGGTAAGTGAAACGAGCGACGTGTTCGAGGGCAGACATCTTCCCATCTCCCAAAAAAGTGTGAACTCAGGTACTTTATACCCTCAAAGAAATGGATAGTCTCGGTCAATATAATCGGGATAAGATTTTTCGAAAAATCGGTCGGTTTATCCATTGCAGTTGAGGACCATACATACGCTTGATCATGTTTAGGAGTACGTCTTGGTTGACCCCTTGTGCTGTCGGAACGCCATAAGGCACTGTCGCTGGGATCCCTCCTTGATTCATTGGAACACCAAGGGGCACATTTACCAGGTTACTTCCTGGGGGAGTAACATAAGATGTTGCTGCTAAGTTTCCTAATCCTGGATTCAGAACGAAGGAAGCTCCTGCAATGTAACTTGAATTCGGTAATCCCAACGGTGGGTAACTTGTACTTGAGGGATATAAAACCCCATTAGTTCCAATTGGTGGAACACCAAGGTTGACAACTGGATCATGCACACATCCAGACCAAGTCAAATTGGTATAAGTCGGCAAAGTGGTTGTTGGTCCTATTCCCTGAGTACCCGAAGGCACATAAGGTGTTGATGAGGTACTTTGGATTATCGTAATGACAACTGGTATGTGGACTACAGTTTGAGCCAAAGGCCCTTGCCCAGGGACTCGTGCAGGATAAGACGGTGTAGCTGGCTCAAACATTCGATTGGTAGGAGTCGCCGGATATCCAAGGGGTGGATCAAGTGGTCTCCTTGATGGAGAACTTGTCAAAACAACCCTTTGAGTTGTTTCTTCCAGAGGACGTTTGCCTTTGTCCATTTGGGCTTCTCGAGCCTCCATCATAACTTCAACGTCCTTAGCTATTTATCTCCCAAGAGGACCTTGAGAATCATGAAAGAGATGGTCGAGGTCATCTATTATTCGGTCACCTTGCCTTTACATCGAAACGAACCAATCATTGCTGTATTTGGTGAACTCCTCCACTTGCGTTCGAGACAACTCAACTTGTTCGGTCTGAATGCTCTGTATTTCCTTAATCAACTCGTTTGACACTTTTCCGAGTTGACCTTGAATTTTTCCAACTTGATAATCCATATGGAGTTGAGCCTCTTGAGCTTTACCATTCAGAACTCGCTCAAACTCCTGCTTTCGTTTGAGGCAATTTTCCTCCGAAACACGGAAGGATGCATCTATCTCTGCATTTATGGCATCTAATTGGACTCACAAAGCTTATTTTTGAGCTTCAGCTAGACTATCATATTTGACCATATCTACCTCAAAACGGGCCTTGAAGTCGGATTCGTCCCCGAGGGACTGTGATCATGACCCTGAAATCGGAAGGTTGATTTCAACTGGGGACACTTCTTGCCTTTCGAGTGAAGTAGCCTTCTGTCCATGATTGCCTTCGAGTTGTAACTGAAGATTCGCACTTCGAGTCATACGTCTTGCCATTCTTCACAAGTCTCCCACTGTGGTCACCAAAATCTGTTAGGGAAAATTTGTGTTCCGAGGATGGTAGACTTAGGAATCGTTTATCTGAGCTAAATCCAAACGTAATGTATCCGAGAAGAAATATATGAGTACGGAAATGCTTATCCGAGCTCAACGTATCCGAGAATAAGTGGCCGCGTAAATTTAACTAAGGGGGTTCGGAAACGCCTAGCAGCCTAAGACTTTTAATTACGAGGAACAAACAATTGACTGAAGTAACTAAACGTGAAATAAAAACTTATTAACCAAGCGAAAAGTAAATGGAAAGCAGAAAATCTTGTAAATAAAGCAACTGAAAGCAATTAGGAAAGCAACATAACGTAATGAGAAGCATTCCATTAAATACAAAGTCCTAGATGCTTACTTGTTCAGTATGGGAATTGTTGAAATCCATCATGATTGCCCAACAAACAAATGAACGTCTAAAGAAACGACTAAAACAGTATTGGAAACGAAAATACAAGAATTGAAATTGCAAGAGTTTGGTCTGTGTTTTTCGTATTCTTCCTGGTTACGCCTATTTATATTGAGACTTCTCGGCGGCTACTTGCAAAATTTTCATTCCACGTCCTTCAGGTAAAACTGCTTCTTTCATGTTAAGCTTCCACCTAGCACAATCTCTATCAACTGCCCATCTTCTTGTGTTAGAAACTTCCACGTATTAATAACTACCCAAATCGTGGGTGTTCGACAACCGACTTGTCAAACTCAACCGCTTAAAGCATGAAACCAACCACCTCGGACTGACTTACAAGTAACATCTC
>CAODLS012001477.1:0-24060 GCA_948243855.1 Flueggea neowawraea
CACGTTGGAACAAGTATGAAGAAAAGCAACATGGTCCTCAAATCCACACCACGGAGGATACAACGAATTCTAGACATGCTCAAAACTCGGCCGGAGTCCTGCACATTAAAACAAGTACTTTTTAAGATTCAAAAGAAGGTAAATGAAGTGTCAAACAAAGCATAATAAGAAAGCATGGCACTTTGGCAACCGCAAATGGAAAATAAAATTCATGTGAATTTCCATAGATGACCATGTAAAATAAAAACCCCTTTTCCATGAACAGTAATCCTCTGTTTTATTTCCAGGAAAGGATGACGCGCAAAAAAAAGAAAAATCGCTTAAAGTGGTTTTTCAACAGGACTTGCATTACTTTTGTAAAACTTTCACCAGTTTTTAAAACCTGATAATGGTAATTAATTATATACAGAATCAAAGGTTTCAGAAAGGCAAATAACACCTGAATTCAAAAGCATGACCCAGATTGCAAGTTCTCATTCAATCCACATTTGGCTCAATAATCAGGAAATCAATTATGAAAAAAACATATACAAAAAAACTGGTTTCAGATTCACATTCACAACAACACAATGCACACCAACACAAAGGGTTCTAAACAGGGAAAACACCAACCTTGACATCCAAAACTGCAAACAAGCAACTTTCTACCAACAACAGATCGATAATCTCAATGTAAGATTAACTCATACATCAAATTACCAAAAACGAGGAAAACCTACATAATTGGATGCATAGAGTCGGCAGAATATGGCACATAAGACTTCATACCATTGACTTGCTTTAAAGACACCAACTTTTATTTCTCATCAAGCAAAACCGGCCAACACAAAATCAAGGATCTATAAACAAAACCCATTTTGTAGTTTCATACAATGCAATCGGAAAACGATAAAAGATATTTTCTTTCCAATTAAATAAAAGGCAGATCAATAGCTTTACCTGGCCACAAACATCAACACAAATATCATCAGTCTTCTTCGAACAGTAATGGCCTCCATTTTCACTCATCATCCACCACATCTTTCAACCTCTGAAAAAATCTCCAGAAAATAATTAAATCCGACCAATCTCAAAACCCCACTACTCAGAACAAAACAGATCAGCCTCAGAATGACCAAAATGTCCAGTGCTCTCTCTTAGGCCACCCCCGACAAATCGATGGCAAAACTGGTAATACAAAAGAAAACAGCACCAGCCAAAACCTCTCCTCGATCTCCGGTCACCTCCCTGCCGCGCTATCAGCAAACTTAGCCGTTAATTCTCTCTCTCTCTCTAACAAAAATGAGATTTTTTTTATAGACAAAACAACAATAACTGCTCTAAAATTAGCGACCTTACAAAACTCAGTCTCTCTCTCTCTCCATCAATTAAAGAATAGAATAATAATAACAAGAAAGGAGGGAGTAATGGCCTCTCTGTAAATGGGTGGCAGTTGTAAAGACCCTTCCCTGCAAATCCATGGAGAGAGCCGTTTGTTTTTTATATAAACAAAACTCTCAATTTCCATTTGACCCAATTGCCCTTCTTCTTTACCCTCTTTTGGACGAAGGATGGATGGGTATATTTGAGATTTCGGGAAACTGTGCCGGGTCCCCACGCGTCTATTGACTGCCTCGAGACAACCATGTGTCGTGTGTTGGTTGATTTATTCTTGACGATTTTATTTCTGAGAAATTAAATTATTTATTTCTTATTTTTTTTATTTGGTTAACAAAATTAGTCATTAGCGCCCACTGTCTGTCCAATCCCATGAAATACAAACTGGATTTAAAACTAATATGTAATTATTCAATTTATTATACTACAAAAGAATTGTGATTGTGCAAGCTAATGACACTGTTAACTTAACAAAAATTCCCGTATTTCCTGATTCCACACTCACAATCTGACACGTGGAACATAACTGATGGATTACTGAGGTTTAGGCGTTGATGGGCCGGTTCAGATTCCAGCTGTTCGGCGAGAGTGGGTTGGTTGATTGGCTTGGACCTATGAGCACTTGCCAAGACCAATTATCAATTCCTCAATCATATTCTTAATATATATATATTTTTTTTAGTGGAAATTCAGCCATTTACATGATAGGGCCAACCATGTATCATGGATCATGGATCTTCCTAAAATAGTTATGTCTCATGAATTTTTAACTCCAATTATGGCCTGTTTGATTTAGCTGTTAATGCTGCAATGGTTGAGTTTGTAACTGCATATGTTTTTTTGTAACTGGTTGAGTTGCACTTTTGACCTTTAATTAGGGTTAGCATGCTAACTATTGAACCGATTTATTGATCAAACATATGTAATTTTTTTTTTATATTTTAAAAATATAAGAGTGAATTGTGATCAGCCATAAAATAGCTTGATTAAGTATTATTTTTGTGCTACGAATCAAGTTAATTAGGACAATTATGTATTCAGCTCATCTTATATAGTTTCCGTCAGGGCAAGGTATATATTCTTGTTGGGAAAATGTTTCTAAGGAAATCGCTCCAAATACAAATATATTAAGAAATTCATATTTGATGTATATCTTAAGATTTATATAAAACATTCAAAGTTAAACTATTCGTATTTACATAATTGAAATATTTGTGACATACTACAACATCCATATAGCGATTTCTCTTGTTCCTGAAATTGGCGTAACTGGCGCTGATGGAAATGGGGCGTGATAAGTCAGGAATAACTCAACCGAAAATATCAACAGCACTTTTTTGGTATAATTAAATACCAGCAGCTATATTTTTTTTTTTTGATAGCGATCTTTTGACAAATAGTCTTTTCAAATTTAATATACTAACTACTGAATCAACATCGTGTTAGTATCAACAACAATATTTTCAAACAAAAATATGATACGATAAATCCTACCGTTAGCTTGTACCTTGCGGTACTCTACATGATTGTTTCTGTGACGTTGTTTCTATTCCTTCAATTATTTCCCTTCATTTAACTACAAAGGCCTGGCCACTGGCCATTCTTGCTAAATGGAGTATCTACTAAAACATTGCGTGATAAGTGGAATAACACTTATTTTCCATTAATTCATAATTTTCGGTATAAAAAAATGTGTAAGGCACTCTAAGAAAATAGTTGTAGAGACAAAACAACCCATTATCAGTTAAGTATTCTTCTTAGAAAATTAAAAAAAAGTGAAGAATACTCCAAGTCAATTACAAAGCACCACTATCATTTAGAAAGATGCATCATTAGTCAAAAAAAGTGGGAATGGAGTGATTTCTCGTTAAAACGACAAGATATATGATCAAATCTATCACTGATAGTTATTTTTCCCTCATTTTTAGAGAAAATTTGGCTGAATGAAAAACTCATCTTGTTATTTATCTATGAAAAGTAATCCAACTGATAAACAAACAAAAATTTGTAAATCAAATTTTGGATTGAAACATCTTTGAGAACAACCATTAAAAAAACTTGTCTTCTTATTTAAACGTGCTGGGTTTCGTTGATTTTTCAATTACAAAACGTACCCATAATCAATCATTCTAAAGAAAAAAGGTAACAGGTAGTTCATCCAATTAAAACATAATTTCTTTCATTACCATTCAATATAGTTGGAAGGACTCCATCTGTGGAAGAATTGATCGAGTCATGTCCTATCTTCGTCGTCTCGACAACAAATTGCCAATCACTGAGACCATTGTGACTCGGCCAGTCGTGTACCACATTATCTGCCACTTGCTTCATCTGATGTTTGATAGCATAGTACATGACTAGGTGTAGAAAGACCTGGTGAAATGGATCAAATCTCACTCCAAATAAAATCATTTTAGACAAATTTAGTTTCTTTAACTCCAATTAGCGAACTAAATATCAACTTTAGACATTTTACATTTTATTCCACATTTGATTCTCAAGATCAGCCTAACTAATTTTAAAAATGGAAGGCGCAACTTAGTTGATAAACCAGTATAACTAGATTAGTATTCAAGTGGAGTGATTTTTCTTTCACAGAAAATACGTTTACATATTCAAAATTATGGCAAACAAACGCAGTGTGTCAAGCACCGCCGTGAATTGCATTAATGATGAAGGGAAAAAGATCTATTGCCGTGTCCTTCGAGTCCGATAGACTGGCGGGTTTTATACACAAACTTTGAATTGCCATAAGGTTCGGAATTGGAGACACCGTCAACGCGTATAAGATCAATATTTGGACCACGATGCCTAGCAGCAACAATATCGTTTAATAAATTTCCTAGCTACTTTTGCCTTAGATAGCTGTCATACATCCATTCACACAGAAAAAAATATGGATTGGAAGACTAGTAGAGAAGTCTTTGATGGAGAATCTTTGACTTGAGTTGACAACTGACTAAGTTAACACGACAAGTTTTTTCTTAGCCTAATCTTTTTGCCTTTCTAGTCCGTGCTATAAAATTTGGTAATTTCATTTCTAAATTTTTAAACTTTTATTAATTACATTGCATGTAAGCAGTCACGAAATCAAGATTACTTACACCCAGAAAAACTGTTGAATGACATTACAAAAATTGATAATAACTTTAGTGACGGATAAATAGACGATTATCAAATTAAAAGTTCAATTGTTTATTTTTTTAAATTCAAAAACTTAAAAAAATTTATAATAAAGTTATAAGTGTAGCATCTTATCATATAATATATAAAACCTTTTCGGCACCGGTTGCCACGGGATCCCTTCCATCCGTCCCTGCACGTCAGCCGATAATTACAATTTAAGAGAGACTCATGCAGGTCACGTAATGATAATTTTTCGTGAAGTTATGAAACTTGTTTCTAGGTAGGCACATCAATTCTTACGTGAATGAATTTTGAAATAGAATGGTATTGGTGAAGGATGATAATAGTAGACACTAGAATTTGCATAGGAATGGAAATGGGGTATATCGGTGACGGATTTTGGTATCCCAATCTTGGCCTAGTGATTTGCATATTTTTCTCTGATCCCGTCGAGATATGAAAATCATCTCTCATTCCAACTCCGTTGAAAAACTAACATTCCCGTCCCTGATCTATCCATATCGTTAAATTATTATTCAATAAATAACACAAATAATTTATACAAATTTCAACAAACATAAATATAATTCAAGACATTATAAAAAAAAAATATATATATATATAATTCAAGAAATATATATATATATATGTCGGGGCGGGTATATTAATATCGACTCTATCCCGTCCCTGACAACTTTCAATTTCAAAATACCTCAAGATCCGCCCCATTTCTTGGTCTAACGTTGAAAAATTCGTCCCATTTGAATCATATCGGATCGGTACCTTATTAAGTTCGGGATATTTTACCATCCCTAAATTTGCAGAAAGAGTATAGAGCCCCATGCGCAGCTTTGTGTCGTGACCTTGTTTGTTGCAAAGTGAAAGTGAATAATAATTGGGAAAATCCGGGGAGAAGTTAACGTTAAAGATAGCAAGTGACAGGGAGTGAGCAGTTTGTAGGCGAACTCATGGTCACACCGAAGCATCTTTTGCTTCTTGTTGCTTTGCTTTCGAACGACATCTCATGTGCCTCAAATTCGTCCTCTCACTTCTTTCCTTATTTCAAACTTAAAAATGCACCCACTCTCTCTTCAAACCAAAAAAAAAAATACACTCACTCTCTTTTTACATTTTTTTCTTTAATAGTTAGCCTAATTTCAAAGTTGCAGATATTTTAAAATAACAATATGTGAATAGATATTTTTAAATACACTATTTTTAACGTATGTGCGTTGTACATGATATATATTTTTATTAAATTATTGAATAATTATGTTAAAAATATTATTTTGTTTTAATTATGATAAATACATAAGTTTCATATAAAAAGTTCATACAATTATAATATATATAAAATACAAATTTTGATTCATATCAAACTAATCAGTTATTCAATAAAAAACTCAATATAAGAATATCTTATTAGTTTATCTTTTTTCTGTTATAATAACTAAGATAATGTCATTCTTTGATTTACTTTTAAAAATATATATATTAAATTTATCTATATCAACTCTTTTTAAATTAGTAATAAGAGAAATAAAAATTATTTTTTCAATTAATCACATAATTAGTGTATTTAACACATTTTCGAAAAGTAATAATAACATAGATAAAGAGTACAAATTAATAAACATGTAAAATTAAATGGTGATTACTTTATTATCTGTTTAATATTACATTTTTATTTTTATATGATTTAAAAATTATATATTGTTCTAAAAAATAAGTGTAAATTCAATAGAATTACAGTTTAATTTTACTTAATTCAACTGCACTAAACTTGACCTAAATTAATGATGACAATCAAACAATGAACATGTAATTGAATAAATGCTATGCTTAACAATCTTTATGCTTATCTCAGTTGTCAAGCTCATATATTTTTGTTCAGACATATTAGTAGATTTTTTCTCAAAGTAAATAAAATTTTTGCCAGATCTTATAAATCGGAGCATGAAAGAAAATGGTTGCAAGATCATTATACTAATCGAATAGCATAAATATAATCAAAATATAAACATGTACTTAAACTCCTGTTGTACAATGATATTGTTATATTTTTTCAAAATAAATAAAGTTTAGATTTTTTGTTGAGATAATTACATATTATTTAAAAAATAAATGAATTTATAATTATTAAAAAATAAATAAGGGTATATCTATAATTATACAATATAAATAAGGATATAATAGTCTAAAAAAGTTTTCCTTACATCTGTACATTTATATATGTTATGACTAGTTTTCACGCACGTGAGTTGCACGTGATGACTTTTATTTTATAATCACATTTTTAATATTATAAAATATTTATTCAATTTTCAATATTTTATAAAGTTAAATTCATTGATAAATAATACAAGTTGAAAATAAAAGTATTAATATAATAAAAATTGAAAATTCCATAAACAAATAAAGATAATTTTGTACAAAAATTAAGCATAACAATGTATATAATTAATAAAATTAATATCATAGATAAATAAAAATTAAAAACTTTAAATATTAAGATTATAAGATAAATAGAATTAAATTTAGAGGATTACACAAAAATTAAAATAATATCTTAGACATAAAGAATAAAATTCAAAGTATCAATATAAAAAAAATTATAGAACAATTCCATAGATAAATCAATATACGCTTTTAGAAAAAAATGAGGTTAATAACACAAAGAATAATATTTATACTTGTAGGATAATAAAAATGCAATTTCAGAATAGAACGGTTCTATTTTCTACCAAATAAATAAATAACATAAAATTTAAAAATATTCTAACAGTAATATTTAATTAAATTTTAAAATTGATAGCAATTAACATAAATTGATATGAATAAGTAATTTACCAGTGCTAAAATTATTATTTATCACTGAAGGAGCACATGAATAATGCCATAATGTAAAAAGAGTTTATATAATTAACACTTAAAATTAGAACTTTAAATCAAATTATACTTTTACATCAAATAAATAATCTTTAGTCAAAATATAAATAACTATTTGTGCAAATTGACTTTGTAGAAAGATATTTTAAATCATTGTTTTTCCAGCAATTGCCTCCCCCACTCTCGACAACTCATCAAACACACTATTCTATTCTTAACCTTCTCCAACAAAATCTCAATTGAATATTTTACTTTTCTTCAAATGCATGCCAGCATCTTCACTAGTAATATCAATACTTTTAACACGAACATCACTCTTTTAATATAATAATATTTACTCTTAGTAGAATTTAAAGGAGATAAACCACAAATTTCTATAAGTGATAACCACCAATTTAGATTTATCTATATCTAAAACTATGATAAATAATAATTTAAACAAAAATAATAATAATAAGTGATTCTCTAACCTAAATTAAGACGAGATAATATTTAGCAATTATACTTCATTGACACTTGAGAATCTGCTGCTTTGTCTTGTTGATCATTCATATCTTACAAAATATTTTTATACATTGGAGATAAATATTTTAACTATAATTGAATATTTATTTCTATTTAATTTAATACTTATCTGATACATATAGAGATAAACAACAAATAATTATATAATTTTTAAATACATCTACGATAATTTGATAATTGGGAAATAAAAAATTGTATCTTAATCATTTAAGAAAATTTAGGCAAATAGTTATCTAATTTTCAAATACATTTACGATAATTTGACAATTGAGAGATAAAAAAATGTATCTTAATTATTTAAGAAAATTTGATAATTGAGAGACAAAATTCTATCTTAATAAAAGACTTAAAAGTATTTATGCGTTACAAAAAGGGATAAAAGTATTCAAATCTTTTTTTTTATATTCGTATATTTATATATGTTATGATATGATTTGAAGCATACAAATACTGATATTATAGTGGGTTCATTTTTGTATGATTATTATTAGGGAAACAACACAGACATCCTTCAGGTTTAATATAATCTCATCCAACATCCCTAAGTTTTGTTAAATCTCTTATAACATCCATATTAGTCACTTCCGTTAGTGTCACTAACGGAAAACGTCAGACCTCTTGATAAAAAAAGAATCTGACAAAATTACCCTTCAAAGTCCTCTACTACCTCGACTCCAACCCTTAATTTCTATCAACTCCTCTCCTCTCGGCCTATCACTCTCTTCTCCAGCAAACCCTCTTCGTCTCTCCCTTGACGCACACTCTCTCCATCGCTTTTGTTCACAGGTTAGTCTCTCTCTGGCCTCGCTGTCTTTCTCTCTCACACGCACACGCACACACACACTCTCACTCACAATCTGTATCGCTCTCTATAAAATGTCTGAATGCTAGATTTTTCTTTGTTGTTACGCTTCTGAAAGGTATGCTAAATAAAATTGCTGTTAAATATTTGTCGCATTGCATTGCTTACTGCCAATGATTAGACTTAAAAGACTGATTGTTTTCTTCTGCTTACTTGAGGGATGGTATTCCCGATCTGTTCTTGAAGTTGAGAGCCTTAGAGGTGTTGCCTACCACCTGTTTGGTAAAAGTTCTGATTCAATCTAAGTCTCAAATACTCTAACTGAACGATACTTAGCTGAAGTAATGTTGTCTTTTGGTCCTTATTTTCTCAATTGTCGTCTTCCATTTAAATTAGCCCAGGAAACTGAATTAATGTTTTGATGGGGCAATACAGTTCTTAATCCATATTGTTCATGAGAAGATTTATTCTTTTCTATACTGGTGACTAACTTTCAGAAGGATTTGATAATTTTTTGTTTGTGCATAACCTGATGAACTCTTTCTGAAACCTGTTATGCAGATAAGGGGGCTATCTTCGGCCAGGTTAGAAAAGGCCAAGCAGTATTTTTCATGCCTATTATGCAAATAAACAAAAATGAGATAGCAGTCTTAGATCCAAAGAGAAAAGATGAGATAGCAGCTGGGAAGTTGCCGCAAGTTGAGGAAAAATCCATAGACAAAATCGAGAGTTTTGACAAAAAAACTAATGACGACAAAAGTGGAGAAGAATCTTGAAAATTTGATTTCCAATGCAATTGTATTTGTTTTTTTTTTCCTGTTGTTAGCTAATTTTGCATGTAATGTACTCTTCATTCCTGAATTGTAATGTTGCTATTATCAAGAAATAGAATCTAGATTGTAAGGTTGTTATTATCAAGACATAAAATTGCTTGTTCAATTAATGGTTCTGTGTCCAAAGCTCAAGCAAATAACATTTACCAATTGCTCCAATCTACAACAGGAACCAATTTGTTATTAGCTGCTCTTCAATTTGAACAACCATAATCAATTCAGAAACACTGTTTCGATATATCAATTTTTTGTATTTTCTTCTTGCTTTGCATCTCTGTTAACAAAATTGGACAATTTTATCACTCTTTGTAAAAGATTTAAATTAGCAATCTCGAAGCAAGAGCATTATTAGTATAAAAAGCTTTGAAATAGCAATCCAACAGTAGAATCAACCAAAATTCACAATTGTCCAAAACAAGAAAATGACAAAATAAAAGGACCAAATGCCTATCACTTTCCTATGAAGTGCCAACGTTATTTTTGGTGAATTGAACCGGAGGTTCTACCATCTTCTCTGAACCATTGTAACCTATCCCCTAAAGAGGTCTGTTGCTTGCAGTATTTGGAGGTGCGCTTTTTCCCTTACGCTTTCTTGGCCTCTTTGATTTTTTGGTCTTCGTTGGACCTCTCTGGCAACCCCGCTTGTTGTGTCCTAAATTACCACAGGCACTACACTTCACAGTCTTCGATTTCTTCCCACTTGGACCTTCATCTTCATCTCGTTTTCGATTTACCCTTGGTCTTCCAACTTTTCTTTTCATAGGTGGTGGCTGAATCTTTTCATAGGTATTTGTTGGCTCTAAATCTGTGGTTAGGAATGGTTTAATCACACCTTCATAGGCATTAAGATATGCTTGAAAGAATCACAATATGACTCCAAGTCTCCTCTATTATGTAAAATGGCCTTGGCTGCATGTTTACAAGGTAATCCAGAAATCTTCCACCAATTGCAACTGCATGTATTATCCTTAAGAGAAACCGCATGCCTATTGGGACCTTCACATACTTTATAATTTTCATCTTTACCAGGTAAAAGCTTTACATGTCTGGAACCATCCATAACCTTCTTCAGTCTCTTCTTACAGTTTGGTGTAACCTTACCTTTCATAGTACAAGCTTTCCCATATCTCTTTTGAAGTTTAACCATGAGTTTTTTCCTAAGCTCATCAATCAATTTAACTGCGGTATAGGATCGGATTTCTCAAAGCCAACCATTGAAAGACTCACACATGTTGTTGGTCTGATGTTCGCTTTTAGAAGTATTGTCATATGCGTGTCTTGACCACTGCTTTACTGGTTTATCTATCATCCAATCATGAGCTTTAGCTGAAATTGATTTCATTTTTGTCATTGCAAGTTTGAACTCATGAACATTTGTTGCTCTACAAGCAGCCCAAAAAGCCTATTTGATTGCTAACCCAGGAATAGCTTTCTTCAAGTTAGCATACATATGTCTGGTGCAAGTTCTGTCGTATGCAGTAAAATATATTTGTGCAACGGCTTCAATAAGCCCCGGTATAATAATCGCGTTTAGTTGATCACTTCCACAAAATAGCAACAAGAAAATAAAATCATACAAAACATATAGAAATTGGAGATTTACTTCTTTTTTTTGTCACTCATAATGGTATAAGGAGTGCCATTGTTGTCATCACCAATACATGTATTTAAACATTCAAGAAACCACTTCCAACTGTCCAATGTTTCTCCTTCCGAAATGCAAAATGCAATAGGGAACTTTCCTTTGTTACCATCTAATGACACAACAGACAATAGCACTCCTTTGAAAGGACCCTTTAAATGTTTACCGTCGACACCAAAGAAAGGTCTACAGCCTTTAAGAAAGCCTGTAATTAGTGCACCAAAGCACACAAACACTCTCTTAAAAACTGGAGGTGCATTAAAATCTGTCCTTTCATGGTAAGTGAACTTTACAAGGGTTACTGAATTTATCCTTCTAAGAATTTGACAATATGGAAACAGCCTACCAAATGCCTCAACATGAGTTCCTTCATTTTCTAACCTGGCTCTAACCTTTGCTTTGTAAATTTTCCATTTTTTTGCTTCCACACCATAATGCTTTCTTAAGTGTGCTTCCACTTGACCTTTAAGTCATATCAGGTTCAGCTCTAAACTCATCTTGCATATGTTTAACTATCCAAGCTGGTGTTGCATCCTTGTGTGTTGTGGATCTTAAACATACATGGCATGTTCTCATTGTATTCACTTCAAATGTCATGCCATCCTGACGTACACTCGCATGCATCCTCCATTCACAATTTGCACCATCACATATGGTCGTAATCCTCTCCTTGTCATTCTTCAATCGGACAATATCATAACCTCCTATTGCAGCATAGTCCCTAAGAATTTCCCTAATGTGCTTCACATTCCTAAACAAAGTGCCAACTTTAAATTCAAACTTGTCATCAGTCATACCATTAAGCAACTTCTCACTTTCTTCTTCATAGCCATTTTCCTCATTCTCAGAAGAGCATGTTACACCATCACCACTTAAATCATCAGATTTTTCTTCATCACTTTCAAAACAACCATCACTCTTACCACTGCCATCACTCTCACCACTGCCACAAGTTTCATGCTTAATAGCCCCTTGTTCATCACCAACATAATCACTATCATTAGAATCATCATAGTCTTCACCAGATACTATAAAATCATCTACCACGGGTTTCTTAATCTAAACTTATACCTGATGTCGCTTTTTTTCTTTATATATTTTCTTCTAAATTTTTTACACTTCTTTGATTGGGATTCAAGTATATCATTTTGCAAGTTATGGGTCACATTGAATTTTTTTTCAAGTTGGTTTACACCATCTTCGCCATGGTAGTTTTTAGAGTAAATTTCCAAAATTTTATCAGGTTGTCCTTCTGTAATGACTCTATCAATGTTAACATGTGCCTGCATTACGTCCATTACATCACCAACAACATCAACAATGATTGGAATATTCACTTCATTACTGTAACTATCAAACATTCAAAGTATATCGCTATCAGCTTTAATACTCATAATCTTATCCGTGTGGAAAATAAGGACATACCCAGACAAAATAGAAAACAACCTCATTGCATCATTAAAAAGGTCCAGATACGAATAACAATCTTCGTCAACACTCTTCTTTGTTGCTTTACGTAACCCATAAGTAAATGTGATTGTGTGAATGGAAATCCTCATTCTGCATCAATAGAGAAAAGAGATTCAATGATGGAGATTTAAAAGATTCAGACTTTTCAATCATCTTAATTGTTTCAAACCAAAAAAGTTGAAAACTTTGGAACAAAACATCAAAATATCTTATGTCAGTAACATGTATATGGTTATGTCAGTAAAAGTATCATACCTATTTTGCATCCTGTTGCTTCTCTTTTGAATGGGTGGAAGAAATTTAAGGTTTCATCAAGTTGAATGAAAGTGTGGAATGACTTTCTTTTTTTCTTCTTTTTTTGGATGCAATTTTTGTGAGTTTTACGTAAAAATAATAACAGGAATGGAGGGAACATTGTATTTGGCTGTACAAGTCATAAAAGGGCAAAATTGTCTTTTTGTCTTCCACAGTTAGTGTTAGTTAACAGAAGTTACAGCCAAAGATGTCATGGGAGGTTTCGTAAAAGTCAAGGATGTTATAGGAGATTATTTTAAACATCAGGGATGTTTAGGTATTTTCCCTTATTATTACTCAAATTTACTTTGAGTTTATGACTACAAGAGTATTTAGTCCAAAAAGATTAACAAAAAAAAGAAGCAATTTATCCACCAGCTGAACTGATAACTAGAATGGTGAAAGATAGACTTATTACAGGTTCTAAATCCATTTTTATTTTGCTTTTATCATCTTGTTCAATTATACCTAAATTTCAACCTCACCAAAGTCACAGGAAAATGGGCTTAGACGTAGTGGAAAGACACAGTTTTCTTTATATGATATATCAACCTGCTCTCTTTTTGACAGAGGCCATGTAAGAATGTCGGCATGGGCGGTGTTTCCCAGTATTTGCAATTTTCTCCAACACCTCATTGACAAGAAATTTAATCCGTGCTTAATAACAAGTCAACAAAACAAACTACTTCAAGTCAACATTTGTATGTAATACCAATCGACTTATAATTTATTAGTATTAGAGGTCTTAAATTTAATGTTCAATAGAAATAAATAAAATAGCTTATAGAAAGAAAGAACTGGTTAATTAAAAAAAAATTCATTATTTTCTAAAAAATTAAAAAATAATGAAAAAAATTATTAAATTTTTTATTAACAAACATTTTTTTTAAAAAAAAATAAATTTTCAAAAAATAGAAAGAAAATATATAAAATAAAAAACAGTTTCCTTAATTAAATATAGCCTGAACATTTGAATTTGATTGATCAAACTCACAAAGAGTAATCAATTATAAAAAGATTTCCGTTTTCATTACCGAACGTCGTCCATTTAAAACCGTTGCCCAGAGCATAACGCCATTTTCTTGTGGGCTTCTTGTTCAAACCTTGCTTGTTTCCGGTCCAACCCAACAACCTCATCTGATGCCTTGAAAAAAGGACGGCTTTGAGCCCATTTCAAGATTATGGATTTATGGATCAAAAGCCCAGATCATGAGAGGAACAGCTCACGCTTAGAATCCTACACACGTGGCATTCTTGGGAATGGGTAGTAAACGACAAAACTAGACAACCTGGATGATCCTCGTAACGTAAGGAGGAGGAGTGCACGTGTGCAGTCACATTGTTTTGGTGGGATGGACTTGTCACTGTCCCCTTACCCACTGGCCGTCTAATTTCTCCCGAACTTGCCATACAAAACAAAATATACCCAATTCTTTTTGGGATTTTAATATTGAGGGTGAATTGTGGTTGATTTTGGAGTACAGTGCATGTGGGAACTATTCACTATGGTCCATGTTTGTGTTAGTAATCCAACACAATTTTGGTTCAATGGGGTTCACTTTGCCAATCTTTTCAAAACCTACTTTCTGTCAATTTTATTCATGGAGCCCAATTCTGAACTGTGTCCTTCATTTAGAGCCCTGTTCATGAAGCCATGAAACTCACTATTCATGTCCAGTTATGTCAGGTTGAAGCCATGAATATGCAATTTTAGGAGCTTACCATGCAAGTGATCCAACAAGATTGAACCCAACTCAGCCCTACGAGGCTAATAATTAAGGACGGTGAAGTTATCAGTTGTCACCTGTCAACAGTTGAATATGACCCACAAAAGAGTCCGTTCCCAATAATGGGATTAGATAACTCAAGCCAAAAAAAAAAGAGCATGTATGAAAGAAATTAAGGTGAAAACATATCATGAACAAGGTGTCTAATTTCTTTACCTCTCCTTTTTATATCAAAGAAAAGTTGACCAACACTTCCAAGATGCGATACTGATCATAATCACCTTTAATTTTCAGATAGGATTGCCATCATCATGATCAGTTCTTCCTCTCCTTCTTGCGTGTAGGTATATACTGCTTGTAACTCTCACATATATGTTATTAATTTTATCATTTTTGGGCCTGTAATTGACCATTAGTTTAATTTATCCTGTCAAAAAGTATTGCTTTTTAGTATTCTATAATGTTTATTTTTGATCGGCCCTCGTTAGAAGGCATTGTCCATAACTCACCCCACTTAGGTGCCGCTCGAACCTGGGTTACATGAGCTAGTGCTGATGATTTTTCATCAACTGTACATGTTAAGTTTATCTTGACCGACCACCACTGAGCACTGGGCAGAGAAAAGGAAGGCATTGCTTTTTATTTGGCATATATGTATTCATCCCGTCCCAACTTTTATTAAAGTTGACAATTGTTGAATTACACCCCTTACCAGTGATTTTATGAAAAGTCAATATCATCTCAGTGTCTTTTTTTCTTATTTTAACCCTGCCATCAATCATTTGCACTAAGAATTATTTGGTCTTACATCACTGTTAAAGACTAATCCCTCCTTCTCTCTTTATTTCACTTTAACAAATGTAAAAATGGTACACGGAGATTTAGCGTCGCGTCTTCCAGAATACTCATTCTCATTTAATTTATTCTCGTTGAAAGTTTTTTCTTTTCTTTTTAGCTGGGATATGCAAAATGTAAACATTTTTTTAACAATCATAATTTGCAGGTTATAATTAGGAAAAGGACTTGATTACTGAATAATCATAACGTTTTGTCTTTCAATATTAATATGTTTATAAAAATGGACAACCTTTACTACTAAAATCATTGAAACTTATAGCTTTGCAAGTACAATATTTCATGTGAATCAAAGAATATAAATATATAATATTGTTGAAGCGTTTGCTGTATATGGAACAACTTTCTGCAAGCCAAACAGCGAAAGCGTGAAATGCAAATCTCATAACAGGAAAAGGCACAACGATATCTTTCAACTAGACAACACAAAACACAAACCAAACAAGGAAAAAGAGAATAGGCAAATTAAATGGTGACGGGATTAGTGCTAATCATCCACAAAAACATTCCTACCAGTACTATCACCATTGCCTTTCTTTTCCTTCAAAAAACAAAATCAGAGTCAATAATATGCTAAAGCTGAAAGGCATATTGTCGTGTCACACTCATCGTGCCCAGCCATGCTTAGCACGAGAATCTTTGACAAATTTTAACGAGGCCTGTAATTTACTTATTCGGAGAGAAATGATGAGCTGTTGTTAACTCATCATTTACCAACTTCAATTGTGATTTTCAAGGTGTTTTACTTTTTCATTTTTTTGACTAATGAGTCTGTATCATGTTATAATTTTAATTAGCATAAGAATTTATGCAGGTAGACCTTATCTTTATCCATGATTATTTTTACTCAAGTTCACCATCGAATAGTTTCACGAAAGTTGACAGTAATTTTATGGTGGATAAATAGACAATAATCAAATAAAGAGTTTAATTGTTTATTTTTTTAAGTTCAACGACTTTAAAGGTTATTATAATAAAACTATATATATAGGACCTCGTTGACGCCGAGTCAAAGGTTGAAACATATGAAATGTTTAATGTCAATTGAACTACTCATTTGACAATTCATATATTTTTTTAAAATATGCATTTTGAATCTCAACTAAAATAAGAATTAACTCAAAAAGAAGCATGAGAAAGAAGTGACCTTATCTGTAGGCAGTGACAGACCCAAGATTATTTTCATCCAAAGGTAGCGTTGAATGACCTCACAGAAATTGACAGTGACTTTATGGCGCAGATGGATAATAATCAAATTAAGAGTTTAATTATTTATTTTTTTAAAGTCAAAGACTTTAAAAGTTATTATAATAAAATTATATATAGGACTTTGTCGGCAGCGTGTCCCCTAACCCTCTTGGGTCCGTCGTTATTTGTGAAATGTTTATTGTCGTTTGAACTACTCATTTGACAATTTATATATATTTTTAAAATATATATTTTGAATCTTAACTGATGTTCCCCATTTTTCTTAAGAAATTTTAGGAAAATAATGTCACCTTTTGGTGAGTTTGGTAAATTTGTGAGTGTGTTAAGGAATTAAGGTATTCTTAAACCGAAAAGAATGAAAATTGAGCTCAAGTATCTTAACTCTAATCAAACGATTGGAAACGAGCAAAGGGACAAACTCGTTATTTTGAGTCTCTTGCTTCTTTGGACGATAGCAAAAATACAATGTTGAAATAAAAAGGTAAGTTTTATTGAAATTAAAGGTTGAGTACAACAAATTAAGAGAAAGATGTAGTAGATGACACAAAATATAAAGAACAAACTAAAGCGGACCTATAGGGAGTATTGTGTTGTTGAGAGGAGGTTCTTTTCTTGTGTCATTTGCATCTATTTATATTGTTTTGCTGTGATCCTCTTTGTTATCCTGGAGATTTGATCTTAATTCTCCATTGATTTCTCCATGCATGATTCTCCTTTCCTCCTAGGACAATTCACTCCCCTTTCCTATCCCTGTTTCACAGTAATCTGTAGAGCCGACTTTCCTTATAATGCTCACTTTGTCCTTAAGCCAAGATTTATAGAACTGCCATCCACCAGATCCTCATTACTGTCCCACGCCCTGCTCTTTTTTCCCCTGGAAAATTAGCTTCTTTTTGTTGTTCTGATTTGTAGCACTTGCAAAGTTGAGTTTTCTTCTATTCACCATATAAGAAATTGCAAAATTCTACTGTAAACTATTGAAATAAAAATTAACTCAAAAAGAAGCATGAGAAAGAAGTGGGCACATGGAGATTGAACATGTTAATAAATGAAACTAAGAAAATCTTTCTACAATATAATTTTCATTACTGAAAAAGTCACATATTAATGAACAAATTTGTATTTTTTTGGGACGAATATAAGTCGCTGGACTTAGAATTGCAACGTAACAGGGGAAAGTGGGGTTAACAACTTTAATCTTGGACTTAGACTTATTAGGCAACATGAAGACCCTACAAGATGTATCATGTGTGAATAAATTAAATGAAAAGAAAAGCTGAAAGTGACTTTGGTATAATCCATGTCCAGAATATAACTGGTGTGGCCTCTTTACGCAGTGTTGTCTTTGTAAAATGTTAATGACACAATTCAACAAGTGTGTGAACTCAACAAAATACCCAGATAGCACTAGTTTCAAATCTTGGCTCACCTTATGTCACGCTCTCTGCTTGTATTCTTGCCCTTAATACGTACAAAATTTCAATCTCTTGAAGAGAGAATTATGTGAGACAGAGACTGATTATTGATAGAGCTGTGCCTGTGACATTTTCTATTTGACCATACACACCCCCAAAATAAAGAAGACATTTCTTTTTCCTTTAAATAAATTACATGGTATTCAATTACATTTGTAATATACATTTGTAATATCTAATTGGTTCAGATTAAAGATGAGACCGACTTGAAATTTTTTCTGCACTTAAAATTCAAACTTAATACTTTATAATTAAGAGAGAAAAAATCCCTATACTCCAATATGATTCTCTTAATGATCAAATGAGACATTTCATGTTACCAGGCAACAATTCCTATTTCCTAGCCATGCTTTTTTTTTTCTTTTACTTCTAAAAGATGATTGGGGGCGACTAATCGTAGTTATTCTTATTGGACGTGACCATGCAGATTCCTTCCCACTGTAGAATGTTCGATAGAGCTACAGTTGAACCCAATAAAATGTCCGAATTTCATCACAACAGCTTCCACTTAGGGTCAAACAGATCAAGAGATTATCCATCAAATTCTAATGCATGATCTGAACTCAGTACCGTAAGATTATAAATCTCTAACAACGTTGCTCTCCTTAAAGCTCAAACCCAAGCCAAACGAACTTGGGACTTGCACCCTGTCCGCTGGGCTACCCCGGTGGGTTCCTAGCCATGCTTTATGTGCAATATGACTTGAAATCAGATTAATGCATGTGTCGGCTCCATGCAGCTTAATTCTGCCTGGCTTGCTTCAACCTGTAATGGCCGTATCATTTCGGGTCTTAGGCGTTAGTGAATAGTGATCAGTATATATCTTTAGTTGAACTGATGACACAGTTCAGAACTGAATTTATTAAGGCATGGCCCTTTCAAGTTTAAACCTGAAGTGTAGTGTTCTATTTCACTTATTATAGACCATACTGGAACATCACTCCCTAATAGTATTTCCCAATCATTTTGGTTTCTGCATTATTAGGGCAATTATTCTCATCTGTATACATGCTGTACCTAATCATATGCTTTATTTTTTTTTAAAAAAGAATAGGCTTGTAAACATTTAGATTAATTATAATGCAATTTCGTTAGATGTTTTACAAACCCCTTTCTAGAAAAAAGGAAAACAAATCAGGAGTAGCTTCGAAACGGACAGTTCTGCAACTTAGGAAGCCACATGGACATGACCCCCAGAAGTGTGGTCACAAAGCATCAATTAAAAAATTCTCGCATAATCCACATTGAT
The DNA here is from genome assembly GCA_948243855.1 of Flueggea neowawraea. NCBI lineage: Eukaryota > Viridiplantae > Streptophyta > Magnoliopsida > Malpighiales > Phyllanthaceae > Flueggea > Flueggea neowawraea. The sequence goes on from CAODLS012001477.1 coordinate 19,474, forward strand.
GTGCTTGTTAACAACCTAACATATCCTTTAATCAATGCATTCGTCCCTCTATTACGTACATGTTTGATATTTTGTACGTCCAAGACAATGCTTTCATTCCTTAATCAAACATAGGATCAAGGTCTTAATCCGATTGCGTTCAAGATATGCCGAGAAAAGTAGGAATTGATGAGTGGCGAAGGTGGAGAGCATAGTATAGCACATGTATACTGCCACGGAGTCATTACCTTCGTATGTGCAGTGTCACTGGTCACCCTATTTACTCATCATCTTAGACCATAGAGTAGCTGGAGTGAATATTAGAATCGGATGGGCTCTAATATACTTTTTTTACAAAACTGGATCCTCTGGTCAAAAAAGTAAATTACCAGAATGCCCCATTTGTAAGTTTAAGATCCAATTCTTCCGATGTGGACCGGTCACAATACGCACATATATACTGTATAAGATGTGTGAAGGGATACAACTGTCTACATTGCAAGGCAGGCAAAGGGGACCCACCCGAAAGAATAGATGGGCCCATAAAAGGGGATTGTCGGGTGGTGGCCGCCCCACTGGGTGGCACAGAAGAGGACCATTACAGCATTTGTGGATCACTCTCTTTCTCACCTTGGGTTCACATCAATCCAACGCCACTCACTCTTAACACTTCATCCTTAATCACCCCTTTTAATATCAAGATATATCAAGATTGATAGAGGATTCTACTCCTTCAATCTTAGAACTACCTTATCTGTTCATTCAAACATATTTAAATATATTGTATTTTTATGTTGTAACTACTCCTTAACATAGGAAAATCTGTTATACAGGCTTGTGTATATATTTCAGTCATCTATCAATGAAAAATGATCACCTTCTTCTTCAAATTATCTCACTCTGTTATGGTATCAGAGCATTAAGCTCTCCAACTTTCTTTTTTTCCTATGTCAATTCATTCTGCAATGGCTGGTAATCATTTCAATACTACCATTCACAACACCAATGAAGCCAACCACACCCTCATCACCATTAACGTGGCAGCCCAAGCCCCTCTCAAATTAACATCAACCAATTATCTCTCCTGAAAATTACAATTCCAAACTTTATTTGTTGGATACGATCTGTTGGGCTATGTAGATGGCTCAAAACCATGTCCTCCACCAAATATAACAGTCAACAACAATACAACTCCAAATCCTGCATATTCTCTCTGGGTTCGACAGGAACAATTGATTCTCAATGCAATCATTGGTTCAATCTCTCTTCTAATCATTCCATTTATTGCTAATGCAAAAAATTCAAAAGAAGCTTGGAACACCCTTGCCAACACTTATGCAAAACCATCTCGAGGCCGAATCAAGCAAGTGAAAAACCAAATAAAACAGATGACCAAAGGATCTGATTCAGTCACTGTATGTCTTCAAAAAGTGAAAGTTCAAGCTGATGAGTTAGCTCTTCTTGGCTCCTCATTTGATAATGATGATCTTACTGATAAGATCTTTGAAGCTATTGGAGATGATTATAAAGAACTTGCTCGAGCTATCTAGGGTAGAGATACCCATATTTTCTTTGAAGAGCTATATAAGAAAATCCTTAACTTTGAGGCCACTCTGAATATCCCCAAACCTGAACTCACTTTTCCTATCACGACTCATGTATCCACCTACACCAACACCAATTGGCGCAATAACAACTAGAACTCCTCAGATTCAAATCAAAATTCAGGTCCAAATCGCAACCCAAATCGTCAGCAATGGCCTTATCTTGGGTATTGTCAACTCTGCAGGATCCAAGGCCACACTACCAAAAAGTGTTCTTATTATAAATTGCAGCCAATTCACAACACCAACAGCAGTTCAAATCCACCATGGCAACCAACAACAAACTATGCAGCAACATCAAAGAGTAATCAACCTTGGCTTCTTGACAGCTGTGCATCTTATTTGGATTTGGAGAATTTGTCCTTGCACAATCCGTACATTGGTGGTGACAACATGATGATTGGGGATGGTACTAAGTTACCAATAACACATATTGGTTCAATTGCTCTTCATTCTTTCAAATTAGACAATATTCTCTGTGTTCCAAGCATGAAACACAATCTTATTTCCATTTCTCAATTTTGCAATTCCAACAATACTTCCATTGAGTTCTTACCTAATGCTTTTCATGTGAAGGATCTCAGCACATGCACGATACTGTTGAGGGGCGAAACTAAAGAAGGCGTGTATGGGTGGTCGTAAAACCAGTCCTATCCTTGCTTTTTCCAATATCAAAACATCTTCATCTGATTGGCATCATAGGCTAGGACATCCATCAGTCCCCATTCTTAAACATATTGTCTCTTCCAATAATTTAAGTTTGACGTCTAATATCCCATCTTCTATTCATTGTAATGCATTTTATCCAACAAAAGTCATAAATTGTCTTTTTCTCAATCTACAATAAATTTCACCCGCCCTCTTGAAGTCATTTATTTTGATGTGTGGACATCACCCATAATTCTATTGACAATTTTAAATACTATGTTATGTTCGTTGATCATTACACCAGATACATATGGCTTTATCCTATAAGGCATAAATCTGACGTGAAGAAAGTATTTGTTCGGTTTAAAACCATTGTTGAAAAGCACTTTGACACCACCATCAAAACCTTGTACTCTGATAATGGAGGTGAATTCATAACACTAACAAATTTTCTATCCATGAATGGTATAGCTTATCTCACCACTCCACCGCATACTCCAGAACACAATGGAATGTCCGAACGAAGACACTTGCATCTTGTTGAAACTGGTTTGGCTCTCTTAACTCATGCTTCACTTCCTTTGTCTTACTGGTCATACGCATTTGCAACAACCGTGTACTTAATAAATAGAATGTCCACCCCCACCTTAAATTTACAATCACCATATGAAAAGCTATTTCACTAAAGTCTCAACTACTCTAAACTTAAGATATTTGGTTGTCTCTGTTACCCATGGCTCAGACTTTACACAAGACACAAACTAGAGTCCAACTCTAAACCCTGTGTGTTTCTCGGATATTCCACAACTCAGAGTGCTTACTTCTGTCTTGATCCCATCACTTCCAAAGTTTACGTGTCCAGACATGTCAAATTTGTCGAGTCTGTTTTTCCATTTGTGCATTTACAATTGAAAGAATCCAGACCCACCAACAACACTATCGTAACTTGGTTTCCTCCTCCATTACAAATACCTATCACATCTCCACCTGTGCCACTCAATACCTCTTCTACGGTAGAGGAATCTCAACATGATCTGTGCCATAACCTTGAAAACACTTCTGCCCCAACTCAACCTGAACCCTCACATCCACCCACTCATAACATGATCACAAGAGCCAAAAACCACATACACAAACCCATTAAAAAAATGAACCTTCATACCCAAATAACTCAAAACGCAGAGATTGAACCCACCGCCGTTTCGCAAGCTCTCAAAGATCGCAAATGGTGCCAAGCTATGTCAGATGAGTTAATGCCCTTGTCAATAATGGAACATGGGAACTAGTTTCTCTTGACCCAAAGCACAATCTTGTTGGGTGTAAATGGATTTTTAGAATAAAAAGAAACTCTGACGGCTCTGTTGACAGGCACAAAGCTCGCTTAGTAGCCAAGGGGTTTCATCAAAGACCATGGATTGATTTTCATGACACCTTTATTCCAGTAGTCAAGCCAACTATAGTTCGCATGATTCTGAGTATTGTTGTAAGTAGAAGCTGGGATCTGAGACAACTTGATGTTAATAATGCTTTCTTGTAAGGGCATTTATATGAGGACGTGTACATGGCTCAACCACCGTGTTTCATTGATAGTGATCGACTGGATTATGTCTGCAAGCTCAGGAAAGCAATTTACTGTCTCAAACAGGCTCCTCGGGCATGGTATCATGAACTCATATCTTTTCTGCTTCAGTTCGGGTTCAAAAATTCCTTAGCTGATACCTCACTCTTTGTGCATCATGATGGCACTAATGTTATGTATCTCATTGTTTATGTGGATGATTTGATTTTAACGGGTAACAACTCTAACATGATTAATAAGTTTGTAACAGTTTTAGCCAGGACATTCTCTCTCAAAGATCTCGGTCCACTGTCTTACTTCTTGGGCATTGAAGTTGTTTCCAATGAACAAGAATTATTGTTGTCTCAGCGTCGGTATATAATGGATTTGCTGACAAAAACTAAGATGCTAGAGGCAAAATCAGTGCTCACAACTCTCCCTACCAATGCACAATTAACACTTCAAAGTGCCACAGGTCTCCTCGATGCAACTGAGTATAGAGCTGTTGTCGAAAGTCTACAATATCTTCTCATCAGCAGGCCAAATATTGCTTTTATTGTCAACCGCTTGTCTCAGTTCATGCATCGCCCAACTTCAAAGCATTGGACGTGTGTTAAAAGATTGCTACGGTACTTGAAAGGAACTATTAATGATGGTCTACAACTTTATCACAACTCTTCCTTCACTCTACATGCCTACGCTGATGTCGATTGGGGAGGAAACAAAGATGATTTTTCATCTACAGGCGCCTACATCATTTATCTTGGACGAAATCCCATTTCTTGGAGCTCGAAGAAG
>CAODLS012001534.1:0-10552 GCA_948243855.1 Flueggea neowawraea
TGACCAAGAAAGTCAAGACCAAAATCCTCTTCGCCAATATACCAATGATTGGCCCAAGGACCAGTCAAATCGTGCTGTCATTAGCTGGCCTGAGGAGCTAAAGTCTGACTGGACTCAGCTCTCAATGTCTATCCCAGTGGCCGCCTCAGAGTTCTTTTCATCAGCATCCTCACCAACTCTGGAGAAAGCTGCACTTTCTCCGTTAAGGTTGTCTCGCGAGTTTGATCCTTCACATATGGGTCCGGGAGTGAACAATAACACTAGTGAATCAAGCCACAAACAAGCTAACTGGATCCCAATCTCTTGGGGGACTTCAATGGGAGGTCCCTTGGGAGAGGTCTTAACCACCACTGCTGTCAATGCTGGTAGCTGCAAGAACTCATCATCTCTTACCCTCTTGACCGAAGGGTGGGATGGAAGTCCACAGTTGGGATCTTCTCCGACTGGCGTCCTGCAGAAAGCCACTTTTGGTTCGCTTTCAAACAGCAGTTCAGGAAGCAGTCCTAGAGGAGCTGAGATCAAGAAGAATAATGATGGTGTTAATCTCCGCAACGATGTTCTTGTTCGACAATTGTAAGTTCCAAGTCCAACCCCATTCCATCTCTGTGACCTAGCATTTGCCTGAAGCTAGATTGTTGTCATTTGTCTGATTAGTTTCTTTTCTTTTCCGACTGTTGTTTTCTTTGATTGTATGGTTTGTCAAAGTTGGAACCCATGACTAGGCTGATTCCAGTTTAAAAGGTCTCGGCCGATTTCGCTATCAAAACTATCTGGGCATCAATAGATTGTAAAATTAAACTAGTTTTCTTTCCATGTATCCATCTTGTTTTGGCTATTTTTCAGTCCCAACCTTCATTCATTTTTTTTCCTAGTTGTCTTCCATCAACAATCAAATTCTCGATTTACTAGTGCTGGAAAAAGCTCCAAACATCGGTAGGATGTAACCTATATCACTCGTTCATGGCAGTAGGCAATGCATTATCTTTAGATGGTACACAAAAAGTTACATGGTATACAAAACAAGTTTCAATTATAGGCATTTGCAAATGCGAAGTCACACATAGAAGTGAAGCCATAAAAATGACTCATGCAAGCTGTAGCCCTAAAAAACTGAAGTGGGGACAAAGTAGTGAATGATGTTATTGAAACTTCCATCATAATGGACTAGATGCATATAACTTCCAAAATACATATTGATCATTGATTCTTTGTTGGGCAACAATGTGACAGTCCCCTCCCCCAACCATTCCAGTCGGTGGGTTGGTTCCCAGATATTTTGTACGTAAATGTCAAAAAGATACGTTTCGTCCTTCCACAACATTATTCTTGTTTATTTAAACTTTTTTATAATTAAATTATGCTGATATAATTAATAACAGCTATTAATTTTTTTAAAAAAATTAAAATTAATATTGACATGTCATGATTTCTATATGGATTAAGAGCCAAAGCAAAAAGTAACTTATAATTATCCTCTCCTTTCAACCCACCAAACATCTTTTAAGAATAACATTATGTGGTTTTTAAGTTTAAAACAAAAAATTCTTCGGTGTCAAGAAGATATTTACAACAATTAGCATTCAATGTAGAACAAATGATGCCCAAAGCTAAAAATCAAATGATAGTATCTTTAAATTCAAAGTGGACAATATCAAAAACATAGTTCATAAAATATATTTTTATTTAACAATATTTTTTCATAATTCTGAAAAATATAGATAAACTATTCTTTAAAAGAATGAGTGCGTTGGAGATGGGGTGAAGTTCCCAGACAGGAGGCACTCTTGTGGCCTGCCATCCGGCAGACTCCAGCCACTGCCTTTACTGACTTGGTTTGGCCCATAGACTCAGCCCCTGGCCTAGCCACTGACACCACTAATGCACCATTTTGGTTCTAGCCGGACCCCTCGGCTTAGGCCATCTAGGTCTATGATGGATTGTTCTTTTGATTTAAGTTTGGGTCCCATTTCTGGTGAAAATTTGTTGAAATCGGTCCAACGTTAGGGTCATACCAGGTCCCTTGCCATTCCGTGATCTTAATGTTGATTTGACAGCAACTTGTTTGTATTTAAATCCGTAATGTCAAATGTGATGCGTTACTTTAGTGCCAAATCTCATACAAACTGCCTTAAACAACATCTTCAATGTCACCTTTAGTTCACAATTGCACAATTATGGTATATGACATGGCCGTGTCAAGTATAATTGTGAACGAAGTATATAAATGATATGATACAATAATATGTAAAAGTTATCATCTCTACTATGATTAATCTAGTGAGTTACGGAGGAAATCCATGGCCCAGAGAGTGGTCCCAATTTTGAAGTATGAAAAAGATCTCATCTCTTTCTGAAACCAAGAAGAGCATATAACGTCAAGTGGGCAGTGACAGCCAAGAGTGACCGAAACTCTTTCGAAATGCCAGAGTCCAATCTTGTTCAATCAATCTTTTTTTGCACTGACAAATACCCGGATACATAATACTGATCCTCCACTCTTGATCATATCTCTTTTCAATATTTACGCTGTCGGTTTGAAATATCTTCTGTTCAATTTCGGGCGAATTACATTTTGTGAGAATCTTTGTTCCTTAATCATTAACTGATCAGTACATTTGTGAGTGCTAACTGATAAGGTTACATGTTCCTCTATGCTCTTACCTCCAATTTGCCAACCCAGAATTTCACTGACAGACGCAGTCGCACAACCAAACACGTATAAGAATTCAGTTTCTCTTCTGAAAATTTACAGCAACAAAATTGCCACTCTTTATAAGTAGCTTAAAAATGTGTCCTGAATAAGTCGACAAAGTGGCTAAAAAGTTCAGATGAGCAATTGTTTTATAATTATGTCCCAAAACATTAGTATACATATGCTCATACATAATTCAATGAAACCCACGAATTTCAGATTCAACATGAAACAGACAATGAACACAAAACATAAAAATTAAGAAAATGGATGAGTGGGGAGCTCAGATTCTATGGGTGTAAAAGAGTCTGTCAGGCCCAAATTGAAAGATCAGTACGAGGAATTTCGTTATAATCATTGCATCCCCAAAACGTCTTCAAAATCTAACCTCAAAACAACTTAAAAAGAACCAAAAAATCTTAAATCATTAAAGAATCAGAAAACAGGATAAACAAGTGAGCAGAGGAAATTGAAAGCAGGCTCCGACACGCACAAACGCAGTCATCAGATACTTGGTCGGTCCATATAAAGAAGAAGCCAACACATAAAAAAGAAATCAGTATCGAGAAATGTAATCAGTCATCACAGCCAGCCTTCAATTGTAACACCCTCGCATGTTTGATTGGAAGACAACAGACGGAAAGAAAAGAACGGAAATGGAGACTCACTGCAGCGAAAGCCCTAACCTAACCCTAACGAAGGCGGTTTATAGAGACGAATGGTACTGTGTGGATTGTTACTAGTGGCCCGTGGGCTGTGCCATGGCTCATCAGTCAATTTTTGTTAAGGTTGGGCCTGGCTTCGGTTGCTATCTTTGGGCGGCCTAATTTATGTACCAACCCATCTGGTCCATAAATTTTAACTTTAAAATTCGTCAGAAAAAAAAAACCCGAAATTCAAACTTTAATTTTTATCTCATTCGTATCACTTTCATTTATCGTGATTGTTAAATCTTGGAAAAATTAAAAACTTAAAATTCAAATTTTCAATTTTTTCAAACCTTCGTTAGAACAATATCACTAAAGAAAAAATCCGAGTGAGTGATGTGAGTATGTGACTTCAATTTTTCATTTATCTTGATTTTTTAAAATATACATATTAACGTATGCATTCTCAGATTTTTAATTTTCTATGTGGCATATGTATTGCATAGTTGACTTAAAACATGCTCATTTTTAACAAGTTTAAAAGAAAAAACTTCAACAAATAAAGTTTAAACTAAAAATAAACAATAGCTTTGTAATTTATTACTATTAGAGTCAACTTCAGTACGAAAAAAAATAAAATGACTTACCAAAAAGAGTTTAAACGAAAAAACCAATTTTATTTTAATTATTTCTGTATACCAAATCAATTGACACACCAACTCATTTTTTTTAAAAAAAATGACATATGAGACATGAAAAATTTAAAACTTGTATATTAAAATTATAAGTTAAAACACAAATCGAAACACTTAAAATTTACTAATTAAAAAAAAGGAAACATAGATCTAGAACATTAGGGTACCTTATCAAGATAATGTTGAGTGTCGTTTTCTTTGACTGCTGTGTTGCTGTGCCATTCAATATTTCCCTTCCAATCGACTCCAATGTTTTGCTTTCATTGCAGCCATCAACACAGCTAATGTTCACAAATTCTTTTGCTATGGTTAAACCGTTGCAATCATAATTTCAATTCTGAATTCTGTTTGTGCAAATCATAGAAAGACCCTAACCGGCATCAAGTGGGAAGTCCAGTTTGTTCCTTTTTCTAATCACATCTAATGTTTGACTCAAATCGATTTTAATGATTTCATTCCTCTATAATAAGCAACAACTAATCTTATTTTGCACGTAACAAGTTGTGAACTTTCCCAATTTGGTTATTTCATTTTTTTGTTGGTTCAATAATACATATGTTGGTTATGGTAAATACGATGGTTATGAATATATTTTTTCTATTAAAAGACAACAATTCAAATTCAAGAAACATGGTAGCAACAACAAATTAAAAGTGCATTTTCCTTCTTTACCATTATTTTGAGGACCAATCGCAATAATATATTTTCTTTTTTCAAAGGAGAGACAGACTCACTGATAAACCAATTTAATTAAGCTGACTTAGTTCCCTAGTAGTACTATGTATTGCCAATCCAGTTAGGTCAACTTGACAAAATAATAGTGGGATAAGATTTTAGTAAAATAAAGATTAACGCCTCTCAAGTCCAATATTTGAGAAACTAATAAATGTTATTTCAAGTAAGACGATGATACAGGTAACAGGAAGTACTAATGATCAACTTCAAATTGAATCAGACATGCCATTGCTTTCATTGGTGAAGAGCTCACAGCATGGGCTACCTTCTTTTAATTTTTCCAGTAGTATTCATCCTATCTATACTTGTTACAATCATATTAATAATATCAAGATTCAGATCGATCTAACGCTTCTTAATTTTTTTTATCATACTAATTAACCTTACAAAAATTACGTAATAAAATTTGTATAACTAATGTTTCCTACATTTTGGGAGTTAGGAGAACAATGTAACTCTTGGGAGTATGGGGAGCATGCCTAGGAATTTAGATGTTATTAGACTAAGGTGAGCAATGATGCTCAAGCAATTTAACTTCTATCAAATAAAATGAGTAAGGGATTAAACTCGTTATAAGGGTTTTTACTTCTTTTGAACAATCCACAAAAGGACAATAACTATATTGATTGATGATAAAATTACAAGAAAGTTGATAATGACAGTGAAATAAAACTTAGAGAGAAAAGAAGGCTAAGAGCTAGAAGATAAAAACCATAAGGATAAAGTATAATGTAATATAAAGGATAAAAAGTCTTTTCTAACTGCCTCCTCGTTCAGCTTTACAGTGTTTTCTTTGGAGGAGTGGTTAACTCTCCTGATATTACGCTAATGATGAGTTTCCATTAATTGTCATGGAATCTCGTGGAAGACAGTTCTCGACAATCAAAACTCTTGAAATTAAGCAATTACCTCCTCAACAATAGCTCACTTTTTCCTTAGTAGGTCCCCTTCCATGTTTAAAATTTGACTTTGTAGGAGCCTAATACTTCCCGAAATTAGCTCCCCTGATATCTTGGCCTTGATGTGTGTTGATGTCACTTCCCTTTGAATATAATTCTTTTCTTTTTTAGAGGAGTCAACTCTCTTGGTGGTTGTGCTCTCATTGAGCTGTCAATCTCTTTGCGCCAACTATAATGTTTGCTTAATAGAGATCTTAAAAGAGTAAATCTCCTTGTGCTACAGCCTTTTGGAGAGTTAACCCTCTTGGACCATGAATATTCCGAATTCGGCATATAGTCCATTGGACTTAGGTCTGAATTTCACTATAAACAACTAAAAAATTTAACTCGCTCCAAAGAGTTCATTATTAAAAGATTTCCATAAATTAATCATATAAATAATTCATTACGTATACTTATTCTTGGATGGCTATTCGTTTTATACCATATCTGAAAATATAATGTTATTTCTTTAATTAATGACCCTACCTACCGTTATTTATTAACGAAGCAGCACTATGCCGCTAAGTTTTTGCCTTATAGTATTTATTTACTGCTTTTCTTTTGGATTTCGACGCGAAAAATCAGTTGGTTTTCTAAGTGTGGTTATATATGGTCACCAAACTCCGAATATTAATATGATCTGATCTATCTTAATTTTCTTCTCCTCCATCATTTACTTTCTTGAACAAGTGCAATAAAATCCAACTTCAATTTCACGTTTTTGCACTTATGGTTTCTTTGAGGTTAGAGATATCGGAATGCATGAATTAATTAAAATAGCTTTATAATACCCTCTCAAACATATATAAGTAACAACATGCACCGAGTCATCATTCACTTACCACATTTCTACAAAGAGAGAAAGAAGGAGTCACAGAAGGGTTCATTCACAAGGAAGTATTCCCTTTTCATGGGAAGACTCACCTGGAGTCTCCAAGATAATAGGGGAAGATAAAATTAAGCTCAACCTATCATCGGCACCTCGGGCCGCAACGACGTCGTTCCTAAGTAGTACCATGGTTTTAGGTGATGAAATTAAGATCAATCCTCTACCTCCATGCCCAAAACTACAACCTGCTAGAAGTAGTTCGGCTAAAGGGATTAAGTGGTGGCAAGAGGATCCTTTTGCTGCGGCGTACAAGGAATGTACAAGAACTGGTATGAGAAATAAGAAGAGTGGTAAGTTGGGTGGTCAAAGCCAGAAAAAGAGTGGATGCTCCAATAAATTAGTAGTGAGAAGTAAGCTGATATTGTCATGCAAGAATTCAAGTGATGTTAAAGAAGACAATTGTGAAGCCGTCTAATCTCCCTCCTATTCCTAGAAGTAGAATAATTCGGGCGAGATGAGGCATATTAAATAAATGTGGATTGCTATTTCTTTTACTAATTAATATATGTTGGATGGTAGAAATGACAAGCTAATACTGATCATCTTCGTCTATGATCTAACATATAGAACCCCGATTGCTGTCATGGATATGGATAATCTTCAATTCTTGCTTATTTTCATTTGTTTTTTCTAATACTCATTAATTTTATAGATTGTACTATAATTTTGTTTTGTGTGCATTGATGTGCTGTGTAGTTGTAATTTGTGTTTCTATAATAATGTGAGTGAAAAATTAGGTTGTAGAATTCATCGGAAAAAATATCCATTAATAGTGTTCCTCAGTTCAACATTAACAAACAACAGTTGCCATTCTATAGGGGCCGGCAATCCATTAGAACTGGAGAACATGTGAAGAAAAACTGCTTGTTATATGAGTGTTTTTATGCTTCAATTGTGACCCTTCGTAAAAGTGATTATCATGTAAAGGTTAATTGATTGTGTTTGAGCAGAAATAAGTTGGGATTTGGGAACGAGGTATGAAAGGAGAGGAAAAACTTGGGATGCTCAAATTCGGAATTTATTTTCATCATACTCTCTGGGATGTAGTGAGTGATCCATATACTTGCAGGAAAAGGAAATGAGGGTAATGGAGCTAGCCCAAATGGCTAGTCAATTGCCCAATGGTTCTGGACTAAATTTGTGAGCTTGTATATAAAGACCGAAGTGTTTATATTTATATGCTTTAACAAAAATATTAAAATATTGGATATTATATCTCTAGAGACGGGGAATCCAAGATTTGATTCGTAACCAATAATATACGTGGAAAATATTCCATCCCCCTATGAAACAAATTTACTTATTTTTATTCTAGAATTTTAGTATTAAAACCCTAGAACATATTTTAATTAAGTAAGAAATTAAGTAGATTATATGAGAATTTATTCCAAAACTCAAGGGTGAATTTAGCTGTGAAAAATGTAGTAGTTTTTTTAATTTTTAATTTCATTTTTTAATTCTTTGTATAAAAAAATTATTAGGAGAAGGAATTCAATTATTGCCAAAATAGAAAAATAGAAAATAAGAATCTTATTTAATTGATTGCCAAAATAATTAAAAGTTTTCTTACATTAATTATATGAATCAAAATTGGACTTTTATTTTAAAAAAATATTTTTTGTTTCTAAAATTTATAGAGACTGGATTACAAAAATTCAATTCTTTGTTCTCTAATTTAGAAGAATAGCTTTTCCAATGATTATAATTATTTTTCAGCCTCAGATTTTTAATTTATCAGAAAATAAAATTTACTTACTGTAAATGTACCAGCCCGTTTTGGTGAAAAATTAGCATCTGTAAGTAAAGAGGCTATAAGTGATTTGAACTAACATGTGAAATCGCAGAAAAGCTTCACAATAATTAAACCATTGAATGGAGGATATAGGCGTAAGGCATGCTATTATGTTTAGATACATTAAGAGTTTAATTGGATGGTGATAGTGCAACTTCTCATATGATTAAGTCAAAAGAAAGCAAATTTTGTCCACAACATTATATTTGGTCTTTGAATGAATCATGTTGGTGATGTTGAACCTACAAAGGGTAGCGAGAAAGAACAAGGAAACTAGAAAACATGTTTGATCTTGTGGCTAGAAAACACATTTATTGCTGTATGAACTGATTTCTGTTCTTGTGGCTTATATTTTTAGGATATCTAGCATATCACATGTTTGATCGATATGCAATGATAATGACAGCCACAAAAATCAGTTCCTAGTCTTATGGAGAACCCAAAAAATGCCTCACATAGTACTAGATTGCTAGATTGTTTGTGTTCCTCCTTCTTTGTTTTTTCTAAGTAACTGAACTAAATTAAACTTTGATAACCCAAGTTTTTCATTAAAAATAAATCAGATTCAATCTATTCCATCTCATAAATTTTTATTAGGACTAAAATAAATCTCAATGTTAAAGGATTGCAAATTCAATCCTTAATAGGACTAAATAAAATGACATATAAAAAAATTTAGTATATATGTAACCACCTCTAAATCTATAATATTAAAGCTCCAATTGTTAAATATTTGATGCTTGCTAGTTATGCACATATAAATCCGATTGTAATTAATATGATTACAATTTTTTAATTAACATTTTTTTCCAAATTAAAGCATTGACCTTCTTACATCTTTATACAAATATTTTTTGACACATAAAATTTATTTAAAATTAATGTACTAACCATTCTTTTTGGTATAATATTACTGTCTTTAAGTACTATGTATTATATATGTGTGGTGGATGACAACTTTTAACATGATAACACGATTTGTGAGTATAGGATTACGACACGATACAAATTTAATTTTTGTAATGTTTACGTCATGTACAATGATGTATGCTATATAAATAGTATGACACAATTACGACATACTTAACACGAATGATCATGTGAAAGTATTTTAAATGGCTTAATACATCTATAACCACCCAAACTATCAAACTTTTGGTGTTGAGCCCCCAAACATTCAGGGTGTTAGTCCAGCCCCCCAAACTTGCCAACTCTTGATGTCATGACTCATAACCCCCTAACCTAAGTGACATGTAGACCACGATTGAAAGACACACGTCTGATATGGCTTAACACCGTGTGTTCACATCCACTTGTATAAAAATATCACATGTGTCATGTTTGGCAAGATAAACCAAATCAAACCAACACAAAATCACACCACACAAACCAAAACCATACCCAGCCCAAATCGCAAAACCCACACCCACATACATACCTAAATCAAACCGACCCTCCCGTGCAAGCCTTAATAAAATCAACCCTTCACAGATCTGACCCATCTCTCTTATTCTTCTTCTTCTTCTTCTTCTGTCTCTCTATCTCTCTCTCTCACTCACACACACACATAAACACCAGACCTACCCATAGATCGTACCCACTTCTCTCTTTCTTCTTCATTGATCTCTTACACACACTCCAACCACGCTACCGACGAGAAAGAGAGAGCTGCCGAAATAAAGAGAACAAATCCGACCCACCTCTTTCTGGCTTGCTTTCGAATATTTGATGAGAGAGCTGATGAGGGAGAGGGAGTTGATGAGAGAGAGAGATGATGAGGAGGAGAGAGAGAATGATTCTAATTGCGTTGATCATGGGTTCCAGATCTAAGATTATGATTGTGTTTTGCTTTTCAATTCTAATTTATGGAAGACGTGAATCAAGTGTGGCTTTGCTGTTAATTCGCATCTCTTGGTGGCATTTGTCTTTTCTATTGTTAATTGTTCTTGTAGATGGTAGTGAGAGTTGTATGAGATGGGTAGGCAGAGGGTGGTGACTGCAAATGAGCTAAGTTACTCGACATTTGGCTCAATAAAAACTCATTCATGATTCGACTTGTTAATAAACGAGTCGAGTTTGAACAAGATTTTAAGCTCAAATCAATAAATAAGCCGAGTTTGGACATCCAAAAACTCGACTCGAAAAATTGGCGAATAAGCTC
>CAODLS012001572.1:0-20785 GCA_948243855.1 Flueggea neowawraea
AATTATTATATTATATATATTATTTAATATAATAACTATATTATATATATTATATAATTTATAAACGGGTTTGCGGGTCGATACGACTTGCTACACGACCCGTTTAGTTCGTGTCATAAACGGGTCGACCCATTTATGACATGAACTAGTTTAAGTCCAACCCTAACCTGCTAATTTTGCGTGTTATGTATATTATTATCGTGTCGTGACTCCTTTTGTCACCATTAGCTGTACGTAACCCCAATACATAGATTTTGTGGGCTATACATGATCCCATACCATATATCATCCTACTCTCTCAATATTGAAGCATTTATTTATTACTTTCAAAAGACAAACACACGCCCAATTTTGGAACCAAAATACATTTTCAATACTGCATGCATTTGCTTAATATTCCTAAAACAAACATACCCAATTTTTATTTCTACGTTGGAGTTTCCTTTTTTCCTCTTTATGTATTGGAGTAATTCTAATCACAATGAATGATTCTATGAATTAAATGATTCAACAACATCTTAAGTTCAAGTTTCAAAGCACAAGATTTCCTTACCAAGTCTCAATTCTTTTTGTTCAGCCAACAAAAAACTCCTTATTCATTTGTGAACTCTCAATCCTCTTGTAATGAACGAGAATTAATCGGTTAAACATATACCGTGGTTAAGAACAAAAAATTAGATAGACCGAACCAAATACAAACAAACCTCCAAAGCAAGAGCACACTTATTTCAAATTGTTGATGTATCATTGTTTGTAAATAAGCCCTACAATCAGTCGATTAATACCTTCTTCATATTGAAATGGGTGGACTGATCAATGAAGTAGCAGGATGCAACGGTGGAGGACTGAAAATCAGCGGAGGTAGAAGAGAGAGAGAGGTTGAAAGAGATTGATGGAGGTGGCGAGTGGGTGGTGGTGGTGGGACAGCACCGACGGAATCATGGTGTCGGGCAGCGTGGGATGCAATAATTGTGTCTTCCCTCTGATTTCGGGCGCGTCATGTCCGCATCAGATTCCTCCTCCGTACACCTCCATCTCTAGCCGGATTTCACGCTACATTGTTCCTATTGCCAAACACTACTTTCCCTTCTTCATCCTCTCATCCTCACCGTCTGATTTCTTTCTTGAATTTAAATGCAGAGAATCTGACGGTTCCAGACACATCCGAGATGTTAGTATCATATCAGGTCACGCCTAGGCTACATTGGTGTGGTCAAAGATTGCATGGAATTTGCATTATTTGTGCATGTGGTACCGTCGCGTGAATTTTCCACCAGATTTAACCACCTACTCTTTCAATCTTTTCAGTCCCTGGCTACTGTCTCTCCCCAATAACCCAATCTTAAATCTAATTTCATCTAGCCCTATTTTGAAAAAGAGGAACAGTTTTGTAAATTTTTCAATCCATCAGTCGTTCAATTTCTTTCCACACCCTATACATATTAATTATATGCTACAGTCACTTTTTGCCGCAAAAATACACTTTTTGATGCACATGTCAAACACATTTAATATGTCGAAAATGTTAGACAAGTCATCTCATTGTACTTAATTATGCAAACTAATTACTTAAGACTAGCTCAAATGATTGAGTTTATATGTTTTTAACTTTGAGATTCAGATTTTTTTTAATAAAAGAAAACATAATTAGGTGATTCATAAGTTGAGATCATCATAATTGATTGCAAATGATGTGTATATTTGATCAGCATATAGTGTGTTTCAGTTTATTTAAAAAAAATCTATAGCATATTTCTATTATCCAATTTCATATTTTTTATATATTATCTATTTAAATCTACCATTTTCTTAACAAGATGCTCGGAGACATTATGTGTTAATCTATGACATAATATATAAATGGTGAATTGTGTGAGTGAGGTTTGGAGATTTACTATACATATCATTACATATTCGGGTTTGACAACTAAAACATTTAGCATATTGTCAATATTTTAGTTTTTTTAAAAAAATCGTGTTATACTTTATACATTTTCACAATTTAAAACTTTGCCATCTATGCTAAATCCATACTTTCGAAACAAATAAAGTTGAAATTGTAAAGATAGTACCTGTCAAAAAGTATTTCGTTAGTTTCTTCATTAAAACTAAAAGGAAGAAAACTTCAAATTGCAGGTATATCTTCCCAAAGCAAGCAAAAATCAGTTTTGAAAACAGTCAAGAATGAAGAAAGATTCACTCAACACTTTCCAACAAATATGGTTGATTCACCCAAATAGCTCCCTTACCAACTAAGCAAACAAAACCCTGCCTCACAAAAACAAGTTCAAAAATTGAGCTAAAAAGGGCATATACAGGAGAACCAAACCAAGCAAAATGAGGCATATGGGGACGAAACAGCTGGACCAAATAGCTGTCACCATTCAAGTCAAAGAAGTGGATAGTTAATTGCAACAATCGTACCTGAAGTATCTAAAATGATACGCTAAAATACCTAAAGTCGATTCTATTACAAATTGACCATTAAAGTGACACTTGTTTCAGTTGCGATTCTTGAGGCCAAATTGTACATAACATGGCAATTGGCTGAGCCCTTTGGTGTCCACGTGGATAGAGGATTGTGCAAATTGAACACGCCAGTGAAAATTACTTCGCACGTCTATAACAAAATTCACACGTGTCGTCGCTTTTAATTGCGACAGATGAACAAATTAAAAACGTGAAAATAGGTCTTCTCTTTTTCTCTTTGAAAAGTTCTTCTCTTCGCCACTTTCAAGCTCTCACTTTCAAAGAATGAGCATACTCATATCAAGTACAACAACAGAGACAGACTTGCGTAGACATTGAAACCAGGCAGATGGCTGATTTCTTCTCGTTTTTTCGTTGAAGATAATGTTGGAAATTGTTGATTTTATTCATTAAAAGGACATTTGAGTATGTTTTAGCGGGAAAGGCTTCAACTAAAGGCTGGAATCTGACGTGTTTGAACTCTTGTCCACGTTTCATGCCATGTTCCTTGATTTGCTGATAGATTGGCCTCAAGTACCGCAATTGAAACAAGTGCTTTAATGGTTATTCCGTAACAAAACCAACTTTAGGTGTTTTAGTGTATCATTTTAGATACTTTAGGTACCATATTTGCAATTAACTTAGAAGTGGAGCCCAAGGAGGAGAAGGAGCAACAGAGACAGCTCTCAGTAGTACTGGACTGGAATGACCTGAGCTGTCGGTGCGGATTCTCCATGCGCGGCGTCAGGAGCCATCTAAGTGTCTACTCGCCACTATCATATGTCACTGTCAACTATTACATGTGTTTTGTGATTCTTATCTCTTCTCTCTAAAATTCTTTTCTTCTCCTCTTCTCTTCTGTTTTTTCCTTCTGAGTTTCTCAGGTTGCCATTCTCTTCTTTTCTTTTTGGCATTTTGTTGGTCTTCTATGATTCCATCACATTGGATTTCTTTCTTACTTTTTGCTTGTTGGTTTCAGCCTCGAATTCTCTTTTTATGCCTCTGGTTTTATATGCATAAATAAATCAAACAAAATTAGAGATTTTTTTTTTCATCTTTAAAAAAGGGGAGCTGGACCGACTGAGAGTGAATGTCTCTCTGCTAGACGTGAACGCTAAAACGTCTTTGAATGAGACTTTTCTATTTTCACAAACCAAAAAAAAATAAATTAAATTAAATTATCACACACACACTCTTGAATTACTCATATTGTCTCGTTCCATATGAACATTTTCAAGAATTTTATATTTAGTCATATAGTAATTTTTTATTTGGCACTAAAGTAACATATTTTTAAAAGGATTAAAATAATATGATGCAAATTAAAATTATCAAAGATTGTATAAATAACTAGCGAAAATAATTTTTTCTCCGTAATATTGTATTGTAATATGCTAAACTAGGGACCAAAATTCATAGGGGGGATGTAGTATTATTGTCGGCTTCTTGGCACCTTAATCACAATCACTTTCCAACAATTTATTACAAAAATTATCGTTGACATCTAGGAAGGAGAGAGAGTGATGGAATTTGAATTTGTCTAGGCAGCCACAAATCTTCAAGCAAGGTAGGTGATGGGGCTTTGAATTTGGAAGAAGCAATAATTTTTAGTTTGTCGGTTCTTGAATTTTGTTGCATATTTTTTTCCCTCTTTTGCAGTGATTAGTTTTACATGTGTTGTAAATCTGCTATATTATCTACATATCAAACATAATCATATCAATTATAAATATAATATTATTGTTGTCTTATAAAATGAACAACAATAACTAAGAAAACTTTAATAACTCGAATATTTCGAAAAATATGAACGTCACTTTGAAACCTAAAATCACAAAAGAAGATGAGGTCGGATTACTCATCGAGGAAAAAGTTAGTATTGATTTTTGTAGAGTATCGGTATCAGTGTCAAGTAGAACGTACCTCAGCAAGTTGTCCTCAGCATCTATTTATAGTACAACGATCAGTGAGAGATTATTAATATCTTGTAATGTTTTCTATTTATGACAAGGGTAACGCTTTCCATTACATCCTGAGAAGTAATTGATAGTTTTATTAGCCATGGTTCATCACAAATAAATTTGGTGTTAATCGTGTACTTTGTAAAGTATTATCATATCAAAAATTATCAATATGCATTCCAATAACAAAATACTAAAAGGCAATTTCCAACCTCCTTTAACTAACTTTGTAGACAATCAAAATGACACTTTTTACCAATAATTGGTAAATTTTGGTTTTACTGTGTCTTCCTCGGGAGCCGTCTTAGAATAATAGATTAGCTAACATTTTGATGATTTCTTTGTTTTAGCATGTAAAGTCCCATTTAACCAAATCAATTTATTTTTTTAGTATAAAATCTCTCATTAAAATATTTTGTTTTTGAACCATAAAATATTTATGTCCTGCATCCATTACAACAGCTTCGTTCTTTAGTGAATTAAAATTCAATTAACCGTGAAAGGAAAACAAGCAACAATAGAATTCAGGAATCAATATTGGTATCACGCAAAAAAAAAAGATAAAAAAAGAGATAATCACGCGGAGCGCCACAATTAAAACGTATATTTGAAAAAACGTCCTAGGAATTTTAGAATTTCTACAATAAAGCACTCTAAACTTTAAATTTAGGAATGCAACCTATTGAATCTCAATTTCCAAAATGCCACTTCCGTCTCCGTCTCGTATTTAACGGAAAATCTCGTGGAACATCTCATCATCATCTTTCTCTCTCTTCTCCTTCGATCTCCTCCACCGCTCTCCTTCGTCAACCGCGATCTCAAAGTCGTTGAGTCTTCTTATCCACCGTCGTTTCGTTCTCCTCTCTCTCGATTTCTCTTTATCTTTTGGTTTCTCTCCCTCTCTCGTGCTCTCTCTCCTCTTCCGACTAACGACATCTTTGATCGATGTAGAACGTGTGCCAGATCGCGACAACAATGACGGCGATGGCTTTTCAGATCGCGAGGACGGGGAATCTGTTTGCCAAGTCGCCGACCAAAGTCGCAACGCTCCAGACAAGAGAACACATAGGCGTTGATGGCAAAATCTCGCCGCAATCAGCGCTGACGTTGTCGGCCGCTGGCTAAGAATGGAAGGAGATCGTCGCCAGTGAATAAGGAGATGGATGTGGATAGCGGCGGCGGCGCGTTCACGTAAAAACCCTAGACAAGATCTGTCTATGCGAAAATATACACATAGTTCCTTAACTTTTGCAAAATTATCATGGTACTCCTTAAAGTTTTTTGACTTAAAGTTGTGCAATTACATTCATATCAATGTAATTTAATATAAATAAAAATATTCTACCATAGTAAAATTGAATTTACAATTAAAATATATTAAAATATTTTTTTGAAAGAATAAGTGAAATAATAATTAATATTTATATGTTATTAAATATGTAAAAATATTTATGTTTAATATTTATATGTTATCAAATATATTTTTTTGTTGAAAGAATAAGCGAAATAATTAAATATATGTGCGTACGGGAAGGGTTTGAAGAAAAATAAATTACAAGTTGGAGGGCTTACTTATGGGTTCAGTCTCAACTTTTTCTAACACCGTTAGCTGATGTGACCAATTTAACAGAGTTGTCCTTAATAGGGTGAAACTGACAAGTTTAAGGGCTCATTAGAAAGATTGTAAAGTTAAGGAGTTTAAGGGAAAAAAAGTTACAAGTTTAGAGGGTATTTATGGGTTCGGCCTATACACAATTATACACTTGTGTACACTAAAAAAAATTAAACACTTATGTACTCATATACATCAATGTACACTATTATATAACAATATGCACTTGTGTACATCAATTAACCATTAAATTAGTTTTGAAAAGGAATTAAAACCATTTTATGCACATGTGTACTCCAACTAAAATCCAATATTTTGTACACAATTATATATTTCTGTACACCATTGTACACATCTATATGTCATTATATACCTCCATATACTCTTTGGAAAAAATATTTTTTATTTTCTTAAAAATCTCAATTTCTCGAATTTTAATATGAGTTTCATTTTTTAAAAAGGCATTTTTAATATGAGTTTCAGTTTTAGTGACATTTTTTATATTTAGAAACTAGTGATTTCCTTTTTTAGAATTGGCATTTTGATACGGTATAAATGTGTGATTTCCAAAACAAAAAAAAAAAAGAGAAGTTGAATGGGCCTCAAACAACTTTGGGCTCAACGAAGTTATGCTCGCAGACCCACCAACGGCATCTTCGATTGGGTAGTTTTTTTTGACTCAAATCTTAAAGGAATTTGCTAAAAGTGTTGGCCATTTCCACCAATTGGGTTCTTTGGGTTTGTTGCTTTCCTTCCTTTTATAAAAAAAATGGAGAAAAATACAGATTGTGATTTAATTTTAAATGGTTTTTTAACATAGTTACTAGATTTTTTTTCCCTAGTCATTGAACTTTGATTTTAATTACCATTTGATCACTCAAGTTAGTATTTTTAACAGAATAGTAGTTTGTTACATTGTCCGTGCTAGTTAACATTTCATATAAACCATTTTTCCGGCAAGAGAAAATATTTTACGCAGTCCATCTCAAATCATTACGAACAAATTATAATTCACAAATTGACCTCGATGCTTTAAGAATTAATGTGTATGTCAATGTTAAATATTAATGCTAATGGTCAAATACCATACAAAATCAAAATTTAGTGAGCATGAAAAAAAGATTATTTCTGTTTTTCATTATCTCATTAGAAGAAGCTTGTAAGACTACAAAACGTATCACACATATAGAAGAAAGAAATAAAAGGGGGGAAAGTGCACACTCAATAAGTGAAGATAAAGAAATGTTTGTGTGTGGAGAAATTGCATGCCATATATAGAGCAAAAGGAAGCAATTTCTTGTTGCAACAAGAAACTGGTTTAATTCAAGGAAGTATGTATATGTGCATGCAAAGACACATAAAACATGAAAATTAAATTACAAACTCAAAGATCTCGAAGTTGTCTAAGATTGACGGGAGAAATGTATGTGGTGTCTCCGTCTATGAGCTGTTTGGCAAGTAGCACATTGGCAGCCTCACTTGGATGGTAAGGATCCCAAAATACATGCTTGTCCCGATCTTCACACATACTCGACGTAGGTCCGCACGGTATAATCCCCGCAAACTGCCCTCCATTTCCACAACATGCTCTTGTTGCTGTCGTGAATCCTGACCAATTTGCTGTTTTTTAGATTCATTCAACTGTATATTCATATTCTAATGCCTCAAAAACATATCAAAATTTCAATTTGGACTTGTAGTTTTGTACTACTAGAGTTTTCTGTAGGGTCAGCCAAGCCGATGCTAAAAACGGAAATAAATTATTTTTTAATTTTGAAATATATTTTAAATTTACATTTGTTATAAAATATATTAGTTTAAAAAATATGAATATTAATAGTATTATTAATCATTTGTTAATATGTTTAATAATATTAAAGTATATAATTTGACATAATTATTAATATAAAACATAATAAATATATATAAAAATTGTAACTCTGGGCCAATATGGGCCCAATTCTTAGTGTAGATCCTTAAAAACTAGGGTTCAACTTGGGCTGAGCCTAAAATCATTCCACATTGAAAAGTTGATAATTAATTTGGAGTATGAATTAAATGTTTAAAAAAGGTATTACTTCAAGTGGTATTAAAGTAGTTTTTTCAACACTAAATAGCTAAGAATCGATTCTTTTTTTACCAGTATAAGAATCGATTCTCATAGCTAAATATTTTAAAAATAGTATTTTAATAATATTGGAGTCTATCTCTCCAACACTAAAAAGTTGAGGATTCAATTCTAACCAAAATATTAAAATGGATTCAAACGATGTTACCATATTTTTTGTAATTGGTGATGAGTTCCATGACCAGTGCATGGACATTGGCATGAACAAATGTAGCACCAGGGAGATTGTCATTGAGCTCAGCAAGCAAATCCTTCAAGCGTCCGTTGTACTGAACTGCAAGCTTATTAGCCAAATCCACACATTCATTTTCTCCCAATTGATTTATTGTTTTCTGATATGGTATGCACCCAATTGGCCCCACATTCCCAATCACAAATTTCCTTGCATCTAACCTGTAGAGTCTCTGCAATCAACAATTTTACATTTATGTTACTACAAATCATAAGTCTAAAATCAACAATTGCAATTAGTAATTTGCGGTTTAGTTTGGTTGGAAGCCTAAAAATCATTCAAATTGTACCGCTTACACTCTAACTTCGTATATGAAAAAATAACAATCATGAATTAATTTTTAATTAACTTTCTTACAGTGAGTTGGCCTCTCAAGTGATTTATCATGTCGTCGATGAATGCATCTGGAGATTCAAAAATTCTTGCACCAACTGACAGCACTGGAAGTAGATAATTGTTCAGAAAGTCGTTTGCTCCAACAGTGACAGAAAAAATCGATTTCTTCGTAAGATATTCTCTTGCTTTCGAGGGGCCTAATAATTTATCGATTTGTTTTCTCGTGATGTTGAAATAGTCAATTTGAATATCCATTGACAACCTATTAACCTGCAATATAATCAAATGTATATGCACGTAGACACGTCAACAATTAACGGAAAAACTTAAGTGGTACAGACATAAGATAACATTATTTAGGTATTTTATATTTATTTTTGAAATTTTATTCAAAAAATAATAGGAATTGAATAATTTAAATGTTATCACGCGATTTGCTAAATACAAGAATTTACTCTATTCATATTTAGATGATACTCACAAATATTCTTCCAGTTGCATTCAAAATTCCTCCACCTCCTGATGCATAATTTACACCGTATAATATAGCTTTTCCAGAGGAATTTGGAGCCAAAAATGGGGCAGCATAGTTTGGCTGTCCTAGTTCTTCTCCTGGGAAAAAAAAAATTGTACCAAAAAAACAAAAAATTGAACTTATAATTTAAAAAACATTCTAAGAAGAAAAAGAACTAACCTACGATGTCACCGATGGTTCTGCCGTTGGTATACCGGCCGGTCGGATTTCCACCGGAGGCCTTAAAATCAATTCCATTAGGTTTAATATTAGCTTTAGACAAAGTTGGCAAATAATTGTTATTTCCCGCATCAACTAATGAATCACCAAAGATAAACGAGGCTCCTAAATTAGAACCACCATCCGCTGCCTCTCCAAAATCCTTGGAAACGACAACACAAAGAATCAACAAGGCCAAAACATTGCTTGATTTGATGGCCATGGCTGAAGCTTTGAGGGGAGAGATGGTGTATTAGTGTATTTATTATGGTAGCTTATGAGTCACAAAAGAAGCAAAAGATCCATAGAGGAAACTTGCAAGCTTTAATGAAATTGCGTTGCGTTAGGTACGACCCTTTTTTATGGAGTAAAAGACTAGTGGATTAACAAGTTATTGTGGGTAGTTTATCAACATTGTGCAAATTTTCTAAACGTGGTGTGAAATTTTGGATTTTGCTTTTGGAGAACGTAATGTGGACCCTCATATAGGTCAAAGTGGTGGCTTTTGTTTTAATTAGGGTATCAATTCGTGTTATCGTGTCATATTATTTATATATCACAAATCATTATACAAGATATAAGCATTACAAAAATTGAATTATTGTTAATCGTATCGTGTTATTCGTGTTGTCTCACGAAGTCGTGTTGTAGTGTCAGAAATTGACAGCACTAGTTTTAATCAATGTGTCAATTTGGTGTAATGCCTTTCAAATTATAGTCTATACAGTGAGACTTGAATGTTCTTGGAGTACGTTTTGAAGGTGTTGTTTGGTTTTATTGGTGAATTTCCTCTTAACTTAAGCCTGCCTCAAGTACTGCCTCTGGATTACAGATTTGGCGCGTTTTGCCCTTGTCTGGCACGAAGAAAATTATGTCAAATTGTGTTTAATAACGCAGTATTCGTATTACATATTCACCCGTCAAACATATTAAATTTTAGCAAACGTGCCTTAATCTCTTTACATATTCTATTAAATTTAAACAATTGAAGATTTATTTTTACGATTATTTTCTCAATCTACCACATACAAACACCCAAATGAGAATTCTTTCGTATCATTAAACAACTTATTAGTCTTCAAAACTCATTTTCCTTCACGACTCATGATTTCCGGTCGAAACCTATGAACTTGTTGGACTCGGGTAGCTCATCTACCCATCCAAACAGGCCCAATAAATTTGTGTGACCGGGAGAGGGCATAAGAGAAATTCAAGTGTCTAATGAAGGGCACAAATGTCACTGCAGACCAAAACCCAACTTTTCCATTTCCCTCTCCCAACTCCCAAGCGCTCCCACACAGACCTATGCCCATCAAGCTGAAAACTTGACCGTTGACAGACACAAAACCAGAGTATACACTCCACTCTCTCTTACCACTCCTCCACTCCAAGATGCCCGCTTTTAGGAAGAGAAGACAACCAGTACTAGAAACTCACCAACTAGAAATGAGAATTGAAGACCAGACACCGAAGATGTCGCTCTATGAGCGAACAAGAGAAGAGAGAATCAAAGAAAACCTTGAGAGAATGCAAAAGTTGGGTCTCAAGGAACTGTCTCTCAAGCTCAAGCCTCCTCAAAGGACTCCAAGAAACAGCCCTTCAACACCCAAACTATCCTCTTTGCCTCTGCCTTCTGGCCTTCGTCGTCGCTCCTCTAGGTCATTCAACATTTCCCAATTTTTGTTTTTCTTGTAAAGTTTGAATCTTTTTTATCTTAACAGTGTTTATATAAATGGTTTTGGTGCATTATGATGGTTTCATGTTGAATGCACTGAAATGCTATGTGTCTATATGTGGTTTCGGTTTATATTTTTCGCTGGCAATGACTTCCTTTTCTCCGGTTTGCACGTTTTTTAATGTAGTTAATTTTGGGTTGGTATTAGGTTGCAGAATGCGACGCCGGTTTGCTACTCGGAAGCAGCAGTGGCGAAGAAAGACAGGTTATCGGTGAGTAAGGATGTGGTGATAGAGGAGGGTTCAAAACCGGAGGTTTACACGGAAGAGCATGAGAAACTGTTGGGAAGAACTGAGAGGAGTTGGACGCTTTTTGTGGATGGTTATGGTGCTGATGGAAAAAGAATTTATGATCCAATTAACGGTAAAACTTGTCACCAATGCAGGTTAGTTCGGTGTTTAAATCTGTTTCCGCTATGTCAATATGTCAGAGTTCAGGTTGCTGTTTCAGAATACCCGTTATTGAGTGAGAAAGTCAGGGCTGTGCATACTTCCAGCATATGCTTTCTGTTAATACAAAGCTATGATTGTATCTTCATTAAGCCCAGTGTATGATAACATTCTTTTGGCCATCTTCGTTGACGTTTAGCTAAATATCATGATTAGTGTCACTATCAGTGAGAAAGAAGTTGTACATGAAATGAATGATTCCTTCTAATGAGGGCTGATTCTTAGTTTTCAATGTAGCTCTTGGCAGATTTTTTTTTTAATTCGTGTATTTGGTGAAGATAATTGTTTCGTATGCTTGGCATGTAAGATAATAGATGTGCATATTAATTCAAAAATCTTGATCAGGTAGTTGTATCAACATCAGGTCTAATTGTAGTAGCTAAGAAGAGATGGATACGACATGGGCCCATTGAAATGTTTATTGTAAATTGTTAATCATGGATGTATGTTCAACTATGAAAAATCATTTCTTTCCCTATTTTATGTTGTTTTACTAGCTGTTGAATTGTGTATAAAGTTATTAGGTTACATTCTCTATGGAATTATGGTAACTTCATTATTCACATGATGGAAATGGTGCTCAACAGACAGAAAACTCTTGGTTATCGTACTCACTGCAGCAAGTGCAAGTTGGTCCAAGGACAATTTTGTGGAGATTGTTTGTACATGAGGTATAATTTTTCATGACAATACCATTCAAATTTCTCTATAATTCTACTGCCTTTCCTGAGCTTTTATCTGGAACACCAGAACAATAAATTCATGGCATTCTTTTTGCCAATAACAGATATGGCGAACATGTAGCTGAAGCAATTGAAAACCCAAACTGGGTATGCCCTGTCTGTCGAGGAATTTGCAATTGCAGTTTGTGCCGGAATGCAAAAGGGTGGGCTCCCACTGGCACTCTTTACAAGAAGGTACCTTTATTGCATGAATAAATTTTCGTTGTCTTTCGTAGAGGACGAAATCAATTAATCTAATGACTCCATCTTAATTCTAGATATCAAGTTTAGGTTACAAGTCTGTAGCACATTATCTTATCCAGACCCGACGCTCACAGACTAATGTTGGAAAAGATTCAGTCACTGTCAATCAAGTTTCTGCAAAAAGGTCATTACCCTTTTCAGATAACGAAGCACCATCAGAGGAACTTCCACAGATAAATGATAACCAAGCTAAGCTATTAAAGCCTGAATGCATGGATGAAGTAAGCAATGTGCTAGAGGTCAAAGCCGAGGAAGAAATGCCAAGAAGTGGAAGTTCAACAGACGATGATCACATGACAACACCTTTGCCCATGCCTATGTCAAATGTTGAAACACAACCACAGCTAATGGAATCTGTATTTGATGATAATAAGATTGAAAACGACATTGGATTATCATGGACTGAAACAGAAGACAAGACAGGACAGCAGCTCAAAGTTGAGGAAATGAAAGAGTTACATTCAGTTGGTGAAGTAAATGATGACAGTAATTCAGCATTAGATAGTCGCTTCAAACTTGAAGAAAAGCACAAATTGTTCGCGGAGCAAAATGATGATGCTCTGTTGGCAGCGACTGAGTCACATTCTGATGCCGAGCAGTCCTCTATTCAAGAAGTTAAGAAAGAAGACGAAATGAGTATTGAGGACGGCAAACAAGCTGGTAACGCTATTGCATCGGATAATAGCAGAAGTCTCGAGAAGAAACGTAGTTCCACAGAAGCAGACTCGGATAGTATTGGTGCGAGACTACGACAGAGTCGCAGACTAGGCAAAAACCAAGAGAATGACAAGTTAGCAGATACAGATGAGCCAACTTCCGATGTTAAGCAGGCTGCTAAGAGCATTTCACCATATAGTGGAGACAGCATTGGCAAAAGACTCAGGCCAAGGCGCAAAACAACCTGAACATGGACTGATCTTATTTCTAAAATTTTGTCAGCTAGAATCCGGTGTTGATCTTTTGCGGCTTTTATTAATGTAGCTATGTGTTGATGTGACACAATTGCGTAGGTGCTGCAATTTTCGCAATTTGCACAGCTAACATGGCTTTAATGCGGTTAGAAATGGAAGTTTAGCGGGTAAAATCACAATTCGCAACAGTAGTGGATGTCCGGATCTTGTTTACATTATTTGTAGTATGTGTACACGTATCGTGATCGTATAATAGTAGATATCATGGAAAACAATCGTGTATTGTATAATCGTATTAGAAATTACTGATCTATACGTTCCACAAATCCGACAAGGAAGTTGCACCCTAGTGATGATCATTTTTTCACTATTTGGCTATCAGCCTTGTGAAGATCATGCATAGCCTTAAAGCTTAAATGTGTGAAAGGCCCAAAAACAAATGTGAGAGTCTTAAACTTGGGCTGATCTGTAGAGGAAAGGCATATGGGTGCTTTCATCATGAACTGGCTATAGTAATGGCTCTCAACTTTTACCTGCATTAATAAATGGTGGATGATGACAAATTGACAACTCCTCAACCACAGGTTTGCACCTCTGGATTTTGATATATTGCCAGCCAACCCAAACAGGGTCTTATAGTTTCCATTACAAAACATATATATGTATGCATGGACACCTTAACTTTTTCTTCTCAGTAAAAATTGGAAAAGAAAGAACCTAAAAAAGGCCCCCAATAAAAAAAAGAAAGACGGCATAATAACAAAAAGACGTTGTATCTCCCCTATTCATTTCAAATCCAACTTGCCTTTTGACCAAACTATCTTTATGCTCTACCATAACTTCATCATGTTACTACCAGTAGTATATTCTCACTTTGCCCGCCTCAATGAAAGACAGCAAACAAGGCAGAGTAAAGGGCAATTCCGCTTTTGCATGGTCGTGTTTGTTTTAGTAGATTGCAGAAATATAAAAATAAAACGATTAACATATCGAATTCAAACAGATTTTATAGTCGACAACAAGTGATTTCATCTTTAGAGAAGTGTCAATTTCAGTAGAGTGACACAGCTGCTATGTAAATTGAAAAGTTACTACTATATGCTGATCTTGCTATTATGATTAATGATTGTTATTAGTAGTTCATTGGTGCACTCTTATACTTTGACCAGGGGCTATTTGGTCAATTGAAGAGATATTGACCCTGTAATTAATCAACAATGATGATAATTTGTTAAGCAAATGGATGAAGATGGCAAATTCTGAATCCATGCACTTGCTGTCCACGTCAATCAGATGTGACCATGTCAACATGTTTATTAATCACAATTTAATTTGGTTAATTATTTGAGAAAACTTCTAATTTAGCGAATTGATTGAGAAATTGCAAGAGAATCACCATGAATGATCCTCTAGGAATTGAATAGGATTAACATGTAAACATGTTTAATTGAACCTGTTATTTGATTTGAGGCCTTCCAATGGCATCAAGTTCACCTGAATTTTTCGCATTTTTTTTATAAAAAAAATAATCTTTTGATGCAAGCTGTAATTGACCTTGAAGATATTCACTTTCATGAAGGCATTTTTAGTCACTACCGTGAGTACCAACACTTATTATGGTATATTCTCTGTCCAAATTGTTTATTCTTTTTTAAACTTTATTTTTGCATATTAAAAGAAATGTGCTTATTAATTCGAACTTTCAATTTTTTATACTACTTTAATACATTAAATTACAAATTTATGAGTATCTTATTAACCTTATGCTACAACAAGCTATCACAATTCTTTAACACTGATAATTCATATAATTTCACATTTCCGATTAGTTAACCAAATTCTTTTTTCTTCCGATTATTAATTAAAATATCGATCCATAATTCTGTGGCAACATTTTCTTTTTTCTTTTTTTTTTATTTAAATCAAAATTTTCCAATGAAAAAGGAAGCCAAAGACTACAGGTAGTGGTGTATTCCTACTGGATTTGATTATGCAGGCAAATACTTCCGCCGTGGAATATTGCTTTGCTCGGTAATAGCCGAGGCAGACTCACCTCAATACCCGCTGAGAGCCTAGCAGAGAGACATGCCTGCGGGAATATCCGGAGCAACCTTAGGAAGATGTTGACGTATCTCGAACCCGAATTATACTCGACAATGCCCCTACCACTAGACCACCTCTTAGAGGTTAAATGAAATTTATGGACTTGATAAATAGCTCTAAGAAAAAGAAAAATAACGCTACTAATGTGATCTTACTAGCTGGCTCCTTCTTTTCCCCTTTGTTTGTTTCTTTCTTTTATCTTTTATATTGTGAGTTATGTGCATATATTGGCCCGACTAATGAGGGGAGAAGGGAATACAAAGGTGTGTTTTGTATTTTACCTCACCATGTAAATATATTAATTTTTTAGTAAAAAAGGACTACACCTCCTCAAATTTTATAAAAAAACTCACAAGAATTACAAGACTAGACCAAAATAAAATAAAAGAAACACAACATAAAAACCTAGAGAAAAGAAAATCAGCACATGAATTTATTCGTATTTAGCTCTTAAAAAAACTACCAATTTCTTCTCTATTTTCAAATTATTTAATATATTTTTATAATTTATTCCTGCAATATATAAAAACAAACACAGCCAAAGTTTGTGCGTAAAAAGAACCATTTTAATTGTGTGCAAAGTAGCAAACAAGAGATTTGTTCATTGGGTTCCACATGAGTTGACCAACATCTTGGCTTTTCGCAAACAAGATTTTACGTCAATAGAGAGCTTTGACCAAAAATCTGAATGGTTAAAACAAACCAATCCTCAGTTTTCCAAACGTTGATTCTACCGAACCACTTAACTTTGTCCAAATAAAAAAAATATTGATCTTGTTTATTAACAAGATATGCATGTTGCATATTATTATGGAAAAAATTAACCTTCATGCCTTTTTTTATCATTTTAATTTGCATTTTATCATTTTGATTTCACATATGCAGTACAAAAAATTATATTTTTTAGTATAGAACAATCATATTTTTACTTTCACTAATATTACAACATTTATAGCTTTTTTAGTTTCTCTCTCCTTAGACCCTCTCTCACCCGACCTTCTTTCTTTCTCTTTTCTCTTTTATCTGTTTCACGCGTCTTCCTTCTCTTTAGCTTTTTTGTCCCTTTGTCTCCACCTCCCTCTCCTCCTCTACCCCATTTTCTCCCTTCTCTTTCCTCTCCACTCGCTTCTGCCACCGCTAATTCGACGTTGCATTTTTTCGATGCCACCTTGTTTGTCGTCTCGAATGCTTCGTTATCCTTTTCTTCTTCCTTCACATCCGATGCACCACCCGTCGCCTCGTCCACGTCTTCATTCGTTGCGTCGTTTGTCTTCGACGACATTCATGTCTTCGTCTGTCGTGAGGGAGAGAGAGAGAGAGAGAGACGACGTGAGAGGAGAGAGCGATAGAGAGGGGGGCAACATCTAGGGTTTTCAAACCCTAGCTGCAACCCCAAAACGGAAAAAATAGACTTTAGTCTTTTTTAGTTTGTAAAATTATAAAATAATACCTAAATTGGGTTGTACTAACTTTGTTCTCTATTTGTTCTCGTTTAGACTCATAATTTTACTGAGTAATAAAAAAATTAAAATATTTTTTAAAATTTTGTTTTGATTTGTACTCATTTGTTTGTGTTTGTTTACTTTTGCTCTCATTTTGTTGTGTACTCAGTTGTAATCGCGTTGTTCTCGATTTATACTTATTTTAACTGATTTTAAGAGCGGTTAATACACGGTCAAACTGAAACATTTTTGAAATCTTTTATTCTATGTTTCCATTTTTTGTAACATTTTGGCATGTGTGTCATATTTGTGAATTTGCCTTTTTTTTGTATGTGTGCTTGTTCCTATTATTATGCAATTATATATGATTTATTAACTTATTTCTTTGCAATCTATTTCTTTATTAAATGTAGGACAATTCAATATTGTTTAGTAATTCGCACAAAATTTTCTTCCTTAATAAAAAAAGTTAAAGCAATGTCGCTTTTAATCGGATGTGGTTAACATGTTTTCTGAATTATAATAAAATCGGAAGAGTTGAGGTAAAATGTTGCAACATATTTATGGGAAGAGTTGAGGTAAAATGCTGCAACATATTTATGGGACAGGAGCCCCCACAACACCTAACTTCTTTTAATAGGGATGTTATGAGCACAAACATTAATAATATGTGGAATGCATGTTATAAATTAACCTTGTTGCTTCAAAAAAAACCTTGATAAAAACAATTTTTTCTGGATAGGCTTCATTTTGGATTTTTTATTCAAGAAAAAAAGAATATTGTTGATTGTTTTATAGAAAAAGTGGCAGAGAAAGTTATGTATATCTAAGATATCAATTTTGGTAATTAATAATTGTATGGTAAACAGAGTTGATCGCCGAAAAATATAGAAGCAATCCGAACAAGTTGATGGCAGTTGAGTTCTTTATTTTATGCAACTTTCATTCATTAAATTAATATTTAATGGATAGCGAACTGTGCATTACATTATTAAATTTCTAATTAAAACCTTTGTTGTCAGTTGACCAAAATGTCGTTTTTTTTCAAACTAAAATGTCGTTTTATGGTAATAAGTTAAAATGTTTCTTAAGAATTGTCAGAAGATAAACTATAAATCATCTCAACAATGTTTGTAGTTCATAGTTGAAAAAAAATGATGTTTGTAGTTTAGCAATATAACATTTTCTTTTCATTTAACTGAAATTAACTTGATGATATTGCATTAAGAGTATCTCCAATTTCGATTTTTATTTTAAAAAGCAATTTTGACATTAATGAGGAGCAATTAACTTGAAATTTAATGGTTATCTTTTCAATTTTTATAAAAAATCAATTCTTGATTGTTTTTCATATTTTTTTTACATTTTTTTATTTTTTTAGACCAATGGAAATATATCTTCATTAATGACACTTTTTTTGATAGTTTAATGACAGTTATTATTGACAAATTAAGGGCATTTTTTAACGTTTAAGCATAACACAAATTGCAATAAATTATCTAAATCGTTTTTTAATGTTGATATTTTCACCTTGAACTTCCCAATCGAAGACTTTTATTCATTGAATTCAAACAAATTGCATCAACTGAAAATCGAAATAATTTAATCCAAAAAATGGTTTGACCCAAAGCTCGTGACAATTACAGTCCAAATTCTACAACAAGCAGTCTCTATCATGGACAACGCCGTACACAAGAATCCTTTAACTTTTGGATTTATAGGTAATAATTACAATGCTGAGATTTATTTCTCAAAAATTACAAATTTCCCATCAAATTCCCCCCTACCAAACATGGCTTAGACTTTGTGGTGAGATTGTTTAAGCCTAGTTGGACAGAAAGCAGCTTTTAGAAGCCAGTTTATTATTTGACTGTTTTTCGATACCACCACTCGAATAAAAAAACATCAAATGATCTTCCGCCTAACCACGGAGCAAAAATTTAATTAAAATATAATCGATTTGAAAATAAAAAAATAAAATAGAATAAATAGAGATGGTAGAAATTACTTAGGGATTCATGGATAGCTGATTAGATTGTCGGGCTTCCGATTCCATTTGCCTCCGCCATTACCTAGATCCCGGTATAAATAAATATTCATTGAAATTATTTTCTTGACGTGAAAAAGAAATATCGAGAGTACTTTTTTATTTTAAATGGAAGAGCCAAAGAGGTATAGTTATTGACAATTTAAATTGAAAAAGAAAAAGAGAAAAAGAAAAATACAGTTGAAGAGCACTTGCATTTGGCTTGCAAATGTCAATGTCTCTTCTCACTAACTATTTATTTATTTTTTAACCAAACTTTCTCACAATCTGTTAATGGTTGGTTTGTTTAGAAGAGTCAAGAGTGTTGGGGGAGAAAGAGAGAGTAAAGAAAGTGGAGGTCAAAAGGGGTGTGTTTTATTTTGAATTTATTGCTTCTAGTAAAGGAGGTGGTTTTGCTTTTCTGTAGCAGTGAAGAGAGAGAAACTAGAAGAAGAGAGCTTTGTTTTGAGCTCTCTCTGGTGTTTTAATGGTGTCTTGACCTTTCTTCTTCATTCAAAAGATTCAAGAGCTTCTCTAAAACCCCTGTTTCTATCTTCCTATTCAGTTTCCTGCTTGGTGTGATGTTTGGGGATCTGGGTTTTGGGTTCTAGGGTTTGACTCTCTTTCTCTCTCTCTAGTTCTTGGATTTCTTGTTTGGTTTCTTCAACTTGTCACTGGAATGGAGTTTTGACTTTCTTGAATTGGGTCATTTCACTTCTTGCTTCCCTGTTTATGTGGGTTTTTTCAGCTGTAATCTCTTCATTTTGACTTTCTTATGCAACCTGATGTTTTATCACAGTATTCCTGAAAATAAATTCTGCATCTTTAAGCTTCCTTCTTCTTGTTGTAGAGTCAAAAGACTTAACCTTTCTTGGTGAAATCCTTTGTTCATAGATGGGCTAATCCCAAACTGGGAACCAGTTGTTGTCTTGAATATTAAGAAGTAGGTTTAATTTTTCTTCAATCTCTCTGATTGCTTATAAAGTCAAAAGCTTTGATGCATCTTTCACTGTGGAAGCCGATCTCTCACTGTGCTGCTCTATTCTTGGACAAGAAGAGCAGAAAAAGAGATGGGTCTGAATCCAATGCTGAGATCAAGAGAAACCCATCAATTCTTCGAAAACTTCAAGAACACAAGCTAAGGGAGGCTCTGGAGGAGGCATCAGATGATGGGTCTCTCCTTAAAACCCAAGACATAGAGGCCGAATCACTTGCAAACCAAGATGAGGGTCTTGGGAGATCAAGATCACTTGCCAGACTCCATGCTCAGCGGGAATTCTTGCGTGCCACAGCCCTCGCTGCTGACAGCATATTTGAGGATGAAGATGCCATTCCTGACCTCAAAGAAGCATTCTCTAAGTTCCTCACAATGTACCCAAAGTACCAGTCTTCAGAGAAGGTCGATCAGTTAAGGCAAGATGAGTATACACATTTGTCTCCAAAGGTATGCCTTGATTACTGTGGATTTGGTCTTTTTTCATATCTTCAGACTTTGCATTATTGGGACACGTCTACATTTAGCTTGTCTGAGATTACTGCAAATTTGAGCAATCATGCTCTTTATGGTGGTGCCGAGAAAGGAACTGTGGAACATGATATGAAGAGCAGAATTATGGATTATTTGAACATTCCTGAGCATGAATATGGCCTTGTTTTTACTGT